>JAFMSR010000049.1:83884-139258 GCA_022818135.1 Saxidomus purpurata
CTGGCTATGCCAGGGTGAGCATTTCTAATTGATGATTGTCCGTCGTCAGTCAACATTTTGATTCAAATGACATCTCCTCTGAAACCACTAGGCCAATGTTGATAAAACTATGCAGGAATGTTCCTTGCATGAAGCTCTACCAAAATTGTTCAAAGAATTCCATTCCATGCAGAACTCTAGTAGCTATGGCAACAAATAGGAAAAACTTTAAAAACCTTCTCTGAAACCACAAGGCCTAGAGCTTAGATATTTGGCATGTAGCATTGTCCAGTGGACCTCAAACAAGATTGTTCAAATTATGATCCCCGGGTCAAAATTGACCCCGCGCGGGTGGTCACGCTTTGTATAGGAAAAACTTTAAAAATCTTCTCTGAAACCACAAGGCCTAGAGCTTAGATATTTGGCATGTAGCATTGCCTAGTAGATCTCTTTGAAGTTTGTTCAAATTTTGACCCCTGGGGTCAAATTTGACCTTGCCCGGGGGGGGGGGTCACTTGTTTTACAAAGACGTATATCCTATGAACGCCTGTAACGTAATAAACCGTGTACGTGGGTTAAGACAGGTTTGGCCTTCCATAGAAGTGACATAGACCGTAAGGAACACGTTTTGTCTGTATGAATTTAAAGGCTATGCCGACAGCTCCTGAATGTTGAAAACTCAGACGTCCGAGGCAAATGCTGACACTTTAAGACGACCTTGAAAATGACCTTAGACACAATTTTACCAGCTTTGAAAATTTTCATTTTACCAACGTTCACGTACAGGCCCCTGTGGGATAGTGTTTTGAGCGCGTGCAAATATTTTTGTATAGACATAAAGCAGACATGTCGTACTCAAACCTAGGTATATTGACATCTTATGAAAACGCTTGAAATTGACCTCTGTAGGTGGGCCAATGGAAATTTTACTTCCATGTTACAGCTCAATCTATTTGCTGACGTATACAACATGCGCAGTAAACCGAAAGTAGCCATAACATGATGTACAGTGTTTACAAAAAGGCATGCATGTCTGTCGAGTGTGTAAAAAAATATGCCGGTGTGCAAAGGTTATAGGAAACCTATTGTATATAACATTATCTAGTGATCTTCCACCAGGCAAGACTTAGTGGACTTGTACAAAGGTGAGCGATATAGGGCAATCTTGGCCCTCTTGTTTATTGAGTTTTGTCACTTATTTAATTTCCATTTATAGTTTTTGTCATGAGCACGAGGTTGACATCAAAATATTCGTCAACGAGGGTAACTTGTAGCGATAACGGGGCCCTCTCAAATTGCCAGAAAGCAATTACCCGAGGTGACGGATATTTTCCATCTGAACCGAGCGTAATTTTCTGGCAAAACGTCATGCATTTATAAGCAGATTTCTAAATGCAAACTTACTAAAATGACGATTTTTTTTTCATAAAAACACAAACGATATTTCGACGTTCTGTTTTGGAAAGTGATGCCACAATGTATATGACGCTACGTTTGTTGTAATTCACAAAACTTGCCTGGCATAGGATGGGTGACTGTTTTATCGGAAATGCCTATCAGATATACAACAATTCTCTTCATGAAAGTAGTATTTCGATGATAAGTTCTTTTAAACTGCAGTCTCTTATATTCCATGTGTTTCATCAGTATAGAAAGAGAATCACAGGTGATGTAGTATGAAGGAAAGGACTGACATGAGTGTGAAAGTATCTGTAAATTATTCATTTATAATCATAATGTCCTGCAATCTGCACTGTCAAGTGAATCAGGGTCCGTATAATATACTGTCAGTAATATACGGACCCTGAGTGAATGTTAATGGTGGTGTGGTGGCCGAGTGGTTAACGCTCTGGACTACCAATCCGGAGGTCCCCAGTTTGATTCTCGGCCGGGGCACTGGATATTTCAGAAATGCTTTTCAGTGTTTCCCACCTTACTGAGATGAACTGGTAAGAAACCCAGAGGTAGTCTCGTGTGTATCGGTGCTATACGCCGGGCACGTAGAAAAGAACCAAGGGGTCTATTCGTGAAAGAGCTAGGGTCTGGTACCCCGATTCCCTTGTATCTGTTTCTGTCTCTAAAATAAAGTACCACAATGGAAATAAGAGCTTGCTCTTTATTGTGTTATCCTTTGTACTTGGTACTGAAATAAATACATACATACAATAACCCTTTGAAGATAAGTACTCTTAATGGAAGAGGCATTATTGTATTTTTCTGAGTTCTCTGACGGAGGTATATATCAAGTTTTCGCCTAACATCAAATGTGACCTGCTTCAAAAAGTCATCTGTGCTTAGTGTGCTCCTGCATGTTGTGCGACGGACGTAAATCTCTATGTAATTACAATTAGTATTTTGAAATATGACAAGTGTATGTATTGTTTGGTTTAAGATATTGCATGCAATTGACATGTTCTTTTTTCCAGATCTTTTGATCAAAACCATCCATATGGTCAGTAAAGGTGAAATAGACCAGGGGAGCACAGATGTTATACAGAGAATGAAGAGGCAACTGCCACCCAGTGAACAGGCTGTAAAGTTATTTGCCGAAAATTATGATGTTTACGTTCACAACGCACGGTGTTTACTCGCGACTGGAGGTAAATGTTATATTGATTTGATTTTTTTTCAATAGGTTCATTGCATTAATGTGGTTGTGGCTTTATATAAGTTTAGTATAAATACTTTCATAGCGTATTAAATTTCAAACTGTGGCCACACTGCTAGCGGGGCTCGAACCCGCAAACTGTGAATCACAAAGCATGTCCGCAAATACAAATTATTGTACAATTATGTTGTTCACACTATCAATTTACCTAAAATTTGCAATTAGGCCAGAAACAGAACTTGAACGTTGCCCAAAAAGTTATACAATATCAATCAGCTTGTCACAAGTTGGAATATGTATGGTTATTTTTTACTGCAAGTAACCAACAAATTCCATTTATGCGACACAGAAGGGGTACAGCAAACAAAATTTTATATTATGTTTCCAAGGCAACATTTTAAATATGTCTATGCATGTTTATCTATCAACTTTGGGAAGTTAATTTATCCCCCCGCCGAAGGCGAAGGGGATATTAGAAATGGTCTTCGTCCGTCCCAATTTTGTCCGGAGCATAACTCCAAAAGTACTTGAGCGATTTTCTTCAAACTTCATACACTGACAGAGCACATTGGGAGGAAGTGCAGTGTGTAAGAACAATAACTCTACCTTGCCTACTTTTAGAGTTATTTCCCTTTTATCAGATTTACTTGAAAAACTTTGTCCGAAGCATAACTCCAAAAGTACTTCAGGGATTTTCTTCAAACTTAAAACACTGACATAGCACATTGGTAGGAAGTGCAGTGTGCAAGAACAATAACTCTACCTTGCCTACTTTAAGAGTTATTCCCCTTTATCAGATTTACTTTAAAAGTTTTGTCCAGAGCATAACTCCAAAAGTACTTGAGGGATTTACTTCAAACTTAATACACTGACATAGCACATTGGTATGAAGTGCAGTGTGCAAGATCAATAACTCTACCTTGCCTACTTTTAGAGTTATTCCCCTTTATCAGATTTACTTTAAAAGTTTTGTCCAGGGCATAACTCCAAAAGTACTTGAGGGATTTTCTTCAAACTTAATACACTGACATAGCACATTGGTAGGAAGTGCAGTGTGTAAGAACAATAACTCTACCTTGCCTACTTTTAGAGTTATTCCCCTTTATTAGATTTTCTTGAAAAAAATTTCCGGAGCATAACTCCAAAAGTACTTGAGGGATTTTCTTCAAACTTAATACACTGACATAGCACATTGGTAGGAAGTGCAGTGTGCAAGAACAATAACTCTACCTTGCCTACTTTTAGTCAAATAGAAAAATATCATACCTATACTGATAATGAACATTAATATAATTTTGCAAACCTTCTCTTCATTGCCTTATTCTTTTTCCATATACTTGAAAACTGTACTCAGCATAACCATAACTATAAGGCTTTTTAAGGATTTCCTCTCACCAAGTAAAATGTACGAAAGTACAACCTTCAGGTAACTTCTTCCTGGCGGGGGGATTAACCATGTGTAACATGGCTCTTGTTATTTTTATATTTCCCGACAAAGGCGGATATATTGTTTGGGGATGTCTATTGATTCAGAGCCACAACAAGGGAACCAATGGATAGATTTTCAAGAAACTTTAAATAAATACATATATACAATAGGATAATACAGCGGTGCAAGCGAAACTTTCGTCAAGATTGGCTTGGTATTTCATTGCCATTTAATTGTTGTTTTCTTTTATATTCAATCTACCAGGACCGAAAGTTTTGTGCGTTTCAGTAGAGTATACAAGAAATAGCAATAAGTGAACAAATTGCCGTTTTTGAAATGATATAGAGATTATTATAATTGTTGTTTTCGGCATAATATCACGCTATAATTCCACAGATTGAAAACTCGACTTTTATTGAGTTTGCTTCCAGAAAATATCGAAATCCCATCGAAACGTCATCGGAAACCGTAGCAAGCATGACGTCCTTTCCATTACGTCATTGACGTACGGTTAGTTTATAGTTTATACTAATTTATTTTAGCTCGATTGTGAAGAAAGCTTTGAGCTTATCAAGTCACTCTCGAGTCCGCTTCCTGGAAAACCAGTACCTGTGTCATATGAGGAGGTACGGTCGTGACCTTGGTGCGGTTCGAACCCGCAGCCTCCGGGATGAGGGGCAGACGCCTAAACCTCTACGCCACCGCTCCCCCTTTGACGTATGGTTACCAGCGTTCATTACACTTAATACACTAGAGAAGTTGGAAGATTTTCACTGAGGTGACAATGACTTTTTCTGGAAATAAGCCACCGAGTGATTTCAATGAACCATCGAAACACATGAAATAATTTAGTATAGATATAATTCAATTCCAGCAGCAACAACTGATCTACATTTGTACGTGTATATCCTGATTAATAGGCACGTTCAATATATTAGGCCTACCGCTTCAACATCAATGATTGCATAGATCTAGCATTTAATATCTTTTTACTTTAATGTAAATATGAAGAGTATTAAACAGACAATACCACCACCTGTATTCATACTAAATAAGTTTATTATATACAATGTTTGTGCATTATATTCTTAGTCCGGCGCTTGACTTAAGCTTGTTTAAGCGGTTTGAAATGTTACAAGTAAGCTTTCCATATCGTCTAAGCACTGAAAAGATGGTAGCATTCTTTGTTTCTCGCTGTTTGTAGCATTTGGAACTTTACATACCTCTTCACGCCAATCATGGAAAAATCGGAGAGCGTCACTCAATATTTGAAATCTATCGTCCTACATTGAAGTTATTAAAGCTTTTCGGCGGAAGACTTGTATCAATGAACTTGTTATTTCTAACAATTCGATGGTGCTGTCTAAGTATGAGCCGTCGTACTGACTTTCTTTGAAGCATTTCATTAGATTGAGCATATCACTGTTGAGCATGGTTTCAGCAAGTTCGTTTGGCATTTTCTCAGATATGTTCGAATGTAAATGGGATTCAGTCACTCTGTGGTGTATTTGCCTACTATTTGTCTCCCAGTCCCATTCTACAGCTTTTACCCAGTGGTCCCACATTATCCTTTTACATGAAGGAACAAATGTCTCATGTGATGAGAATCCCTGACCGGGGTACTCTTAAGTATGCTGTTTCTAGGTTTCTTTATATTATGTGAATAGTCCTGTGTATGGCATATCATTCAGAGGGGTCAATCAAACTTGGGCTGCAAAAGTTTCCTTCTTTTGCAGTTCCAGGGAAGTGAAGGTTGGTGCAGTTTCTGCTCTCGGATTCCCCATCCTGCATAATGTAGTCTACACTAAAGCCCCAATCTTTGAGCTTTGCTATTGTCTTCCATATAATAATATGTAGCTCTGATGCTTTAATGCCTGCTGTTGGAAAATGGCACACAGGAAATCTGAAGCCTGTATATCCAAGAAAGGAAATATGAATAACCTCAGTGGCCAGCTGCTGATGTACCTTTCCCTGTTTCAAAATATTCATAGCTGATGCTTCTTCGCCTAAATCTACCCAACCTATCAAAGAAGGCGTTCCATTTGACATATCGATTACTATATCCGATTGTATCTTGGTTTCGTCATGGTCAGGGCTTCGATAATTTGGTCAACTCAATCGGTCCGGGCCGTGTCTCTGACGTTATTGATGTTGAAAATCATGTTACCCCACCCACTTCGGCAATACAACAGAAGTTACTCACTTGTTTTATTATGCGGTTTTACAGTGATGTAATGCTCAAAATACACAATCTTACTTTTCAAAATTCATTTCCTGTTGAAAGTGATCAATATTTTATCCTGCCTGAAGTTGATTTACGTATATTTCGAAAGGTAAAGCAAGCAACTAATGTCTGCCGAGTTCAGCCCAATTTATCGAGAAACTGTTTACAGTTGCACCGTGCGACGGGAGGTAATAAAAGCCGGTCTCCGGCTCAGGTCTTCGAATGTCTCGGAAATGATCCGTGTAATAATTAGCCATGAAAATATTTTTGCAGAATATTAATTTATTTTTTGATACATGACTATTCGTGACTTAGGAAAAAGCCTGCAAAAATATGCGCCGGTCGACGATTTACGAAATACGATCGTATTCTTGAATAAATAGGTCTACCACATAATTTATATTTTTGGCGAATTTAAATAAAGTACATTTACAAATTGTGTTATTTAATTTATTTTCTAAAACTGAACATCAATAGTCTCGAACCATAACCGTTAAAATTACCGACAAAGCAATCAAGGATCGGTCTTTTCCAAGCGGTTAGGCTAGCTGCAAACATCAAAGTATTGCAAGAGGCGTTTGGCTTTGTCCTCTGATTGCTAATTATCGACCGATTAACGAAGTCACAGTCGGATTATCTGACACGTTTATTGCTCTTCCTAGGGGCAAATAACAGACCTGTAGGTGTTGTCACGAGCCTGTGTATTAGCCTGTTTCAACGAAAATGTAAAAATTCTCGGACCGATTTAGAATGGCTTTTCATACATGTGAATCGGTTTTTGAAGTCAAAATTTGGTCCAGAACCGAAAAACCGAAGATTATCGAAACCCTGGTCATGGTGGATACCACCTGACCAACCGTGAGGTGGAACTGCGGTGTCTTTTGCTGCCTCATGCATCCACATCAACACCTTGTCATTAATGCCAGCTTCCTGTGGTACAACATTTTTATAATGCTGCAGCTGTCTCCCAGATGGTAATACCAGCATACCACTTTCTGATATCATTTGATAATTTTTTGGACTTCTTACATAAAGTGACAAACATAGACTTATAACTTTGATGTCCCAGCGTCTTGTGTGTACTGATTTAGCATTCAGTGCGTCATGCTGTGCTTTCAGTAATACTTTAGTTCTCTGGTGCACCAGGAAATACTTTTTCCAATGCAGACATTAGGTCTGTGTTAGGACTTGAAGAAGGCTTAGGTTTCAATGGCTTCAAAAAATTTTGACACACCCGACACACCATGGCATTGTTATCATTTGCACACCCAGTGCTCCCAAAACTGGTAACTTGTAAGCACTTATTTGCTCTCACTCTTTCTTGTTCCGAGTTCTCATCTCCACAGAAAGAAATCCTCTCAAAGACACCAGTAGAACGTCTACTTTCCCCCTGTAACACCTGTTTTCCAACACAAATGTCTAACGTTTCAACAACTTGCAGTATATCTGCAACACCTTTCTTTGTCATGCTGAGTGATGACTTAATTCCTAAGTTTTCTAGTTTAACCCGTTGTCCTCTTATCTTAAGACACCATGTCTTTGAATCTCTGTCCAAGCTTACTTCTTTCAGCACAATGTTTCCATTGGACGTGAGTTTGCTGTTAGTTGCAAATCTAATGGTGTTTGGCAATTTACCACTTAAAATCATAGCCGTGCTTGGTAGAATATCAAAAATGTCTGTCCACTCAATTTCAGGTTCTGTATTATATAGAGGTCGTAAATATATCCCCTTGTAGGTGGTCACGCGTTTCCCTTTGCGAATTTCAATGCTCTTATTGATTGACTGAAAGTTTGCCAATTATAGTTCCTAAATTTTGCGCTTTCGGCTTTTCACTGTTGTCCTTGATATATCTCTGTTTGAGGTCATCAAAGTAAATTTTTCCAATTGGGTCTTCTGTTGCATTATCAAGTACTCTGAAAAAAATGCAATACAGTGAGACACAGCATTCCATAAGGATCATTGTCTTTATGGTAAAAATGCAACAACGGGGGGCGGGGGGGGGTGATGTTAAAGTGTCTGCCGCTTTTCGCGGAAGTTTCGGGTTCGAGCCCCAGTAGGGTAGCAACAGTATCTCCTCATATGACACAAGTACTGGTTTTTTTCAGGAAGCGGACTCGATAGTGACTTGATAAGGTACTAGCTTTCTTCAAAATCAAGCTAAAAAAATTGATATAAACTAAACTTGAAAGTAGGACTTAGAAAAGTCCTACATTCAATACCGCGTTCACTATTAAAACCCTGCGTACAGTAAACTCTGCTTATAACAAAATCATTGGGACCATTTGAATTTGTTTCTTATATCCGCATTTTGTTTTATATTATCATATTATCATATTCATACAAAAGAAAGAAAGAAAATAAATCTGGCAGAGAAAATGTGTTCCTTATATCCAGAATTTCACTATATCCAGAATTTGGCTATATCCGGAGTCGTTATATACTGAGTTTACTGTATATGCCAAGAAGAAGCTTACATATAAAGTTTTAAGTTCGAAGTATTGTAAAATTGCAAAGTCTGTAATGCAAAGTCTGTAATGCAAAGTCTGTAACACATTACAGACGTCAACTGCTCAGAACACATTTATACAAATATGTATACAATTCGGATAGACACTATGGTCATGGTCTTCACATGTTAAAACTTCCTTCAATAACTATTACATCCGGGGCATTGTTTACTTTCTAACTGTTGGGTAAATACAAAAACATTACAGTAGATTCCACTTAATAGCATATCGGTTATTTGCATGTTCCGGATATATGCATACAATCTTAAAACACCGATCAATCCCTATATAATTACTATTAAAACATTTCGCATAATTGCATAGCCCATTGTCTGAAAACGGCCAAGCTGTATATATAGTGTCAATTAATCATCAAAGACGCCGACAATTGTAATACCCGATCAGCTGTTAAGTTGTCAAGGTGACAAGCAGTGCATAACACAATTAGCGATGTGTGAATTGCTCAGTTAGGCAAATTCAGTGACCCATAGTAAGCTGATAACATTCTTTTCATACGCTGTAAATAGAAAGTCCATCCATTTAATTGACCGAGATCTTAGTTCTGACGGATCCTGACCTCATGATTTTTTTAAAAGTTTATTTTTATAAAATGTCAATTTTTTCAATTGACATTGTGTAACTTTGAGAATAAAAGAGATCTAGTGATACAAAATAAATAAAAAATGTAAACAATTAAAGCAATCATTTACGCAACGTGTGCCGTCGATAGCAGGTAAAAGCCAAGCGTATGTCACATGTTGTGTAATGCTCACGAGCCGCCGAGATTTCTACTTTCGCTTTTACACATGTGAGAAAACATGAAAATTGACAGTTTTGCGAAGTAATGAAATGATTTGGAAGTACACATGGTATTCTAAATACGTTTCTTTATTATTATTTATCATTTCGATTATACTGTATGGTGATAGAAGCGTGTCCAAATAGCCAAATACGCAATTTTCGGATCTCATCCCTTCGTTGAACTCCTATCATCGTACAATTCTTGTAACATAATGGGAACTTTGTAAGACTGGCTTGGCTTTTTCAAAATTAATGTATAATACAGTAGATTCCGGTTATTTGCATACCCAAATTGTCACACTAAAACATGCAAATATCCGGAATATGCGTATTTTCCGACATGCAATCGGCTGTGTTCGTTAAGATGATATATAAAATCATGCATTCGAAACGCGACAAATGGAATGCCATTGCCAAGATGTATTTACAGTCTTACGACAACACTTTTTTCTTATGTAGATGTTCATTATTGATTAAATTTCTTTATCCATCTAGAAACAGTATCTCGCGATACATTGTTGTGAGGCTTTTGTGTTGAAATAAGAAAAGCTTGTGCGTTCCCTCTAAATGATTGTGTACGTTTTATGTATTCCTTGAAAGTATGTACAATACATAGTTTCTTATTTGGAAGATATTCTGGCAATTCTATAGCAGGTAAATGAAAATTTGGTCTCGACTGCTTTAACACGTGATTTGTTAAAATGACCATTGACCCAGAATAAAACTTAACATCATCCAAACAAATTAAATGAAGTGTCTGGCAGCGTTGCGCTGTCACCAGTAAAAATAATACACTCAGTTTACCCGAAAGTACCGAAATTGGTAAGTTTGATGGTAACTGTCTTATGTAAGTCAGTACTATATTTACATCCCATATGTTGTTATACCGTGGTAGTGGTGGTCTAAGTTCATACACTCCTTTCATAAATCTATTTACAACAGGTGACACACTAAAGTTTTTCCCTGTACAGTTGTATAACAGTTGATTTACAGCTGATCTAGCTGTACTTATTGTTGAATAGCATAGAGTGGCTTTATATAAGCTTGTTAAAAAAGTTATAAAGTTGGCTTGCGATGGTTTCAATGGTTGAACAGCACATTTTTCACAAAAGTTAAACCACTTTTTAAGATATGTAGTATATGTTGCTTTGGTAGATTTCCTCCAAGATGCCATGATCACCTCCACAGAATCTTTTTGAAGTCCCTGATTTCTGAGTGCTTCCCTGATATGTGAAAAGCACCTATTTTCAATTTCTGTAGCGGGTGTCGAATCCATGGTTTGTGTTCCAGTCTCAAGATTTTTTGTGGTGATGGTAATTGTATCCGGTCTGCCATCAGCATTCGTAGTAGACGTGGCCACCAAATTTGCGTTGTCCAAATGGGTGCTATTAGAATCGCTTCGCCTTGATCGAAGTGAAGTTTTTGTAATATTTTCGGTATCAAACTGAAAGGTGGAAATATATATACAAATTTATGTCTCCAAGATAGAGAGAAAGCGTCAACAGCTGAGGAATGTACCTCAGGATAGTGTGACACGTAAGTCTGTTTTTTGGCATTCAGCCTAGATGCAAAGAGATCTAAATCGACTTCTCCATATATATCTGCAATGGCTTGAAACACATTAACATCTAAAGACCATTCTAAGTCGTCATTAAAGTTTCGAGAAAGGCTGTCTGCCTGTGTATTGCAAACACCAGGAATGTGTGCCACCGATAAATGGATGTTTCGGTGTATGCACCAAAACCAGATTTCTCTCGCCAAGTTATCTAAAGAGCGTTTCTTGCCTCCAAACTTTGATAGATAAGCACATGCTGTGGTATTGTCAGAGAGGATTCTAACATGACAATTAATCATATCTTTGCATAAACTCTGTAAACCTAATTTACAAGCTTTGAGTTCTAAAATATTTATGTGTTGTTGTTGTTCCTCAACAGACCACACCCCATTTGTAATTTTTCCATAACTGTCTTTAGCTCCCCACCCTAATAAGGAACTATCTGTTGTTATTGTTATGTGTGGATCAGGTATCTGAATTGGTTTGAACCTAGAATCTAAGTTGTCTCTCCACCATTGAATGTGTTCCTTTATCTCATTATTCACTTTTATGAAAGCATCATATCGACCTTTCTTCCAATTCAGATTTCTAGTTTTTATTTTCTCTAATGGTTTGTAGTATAAAGATGCGTACTGTACACCAGCTTCACTTGCAACAAACATGCCTATAAGTTTTGCCAATTTCCGAATTATTGTGAATTTCGAATTTGAAATTTCTATACATAAAGATTTAATTTGAGAAACTTTTTCGTCTGTCAGCCGAACAGTCATTGTTTCTGAACATAAAAGGAAACCAACAAATTGTATTTGTTTTGATGGAGTTGTTACTGATTTGGTAGGATTTATTGTTAATCCTAACCTGTCCATCAATTCAATTGTAGAGGAGATGTTATTTTCACATTCTTTATAACTCTGTCCTGTTAGGAAAGAGTCATCAATATAAACTGTGCTTAAAAACCCTTTCATCCTTAATGATGCAAATACTGGTTTTAAAATTTTTGTGAAAACCCTGAGTGCAGTTGCTAAACCCATCACTAAGCAGGTGAATTGAAATTTTGACCCATTAAAGAAAAATCTAAAAAATTTCCTGTCTTTTGGTGCAATTGGAACAGAATAATATGCATCTGATAAGTCCACTGAGCCAAAATAACAATCTTTAGTAATGAGATTGATGGCATGTTGTAAAGTTTCCATTTTAAAATGAATGTGCTGCATGAATGTGTTAAATTTCTTTAAGTTTAAAATAATTCGAATATCATTGTTTTTCTTTGGTCGAAAAAATATGTTACTTATGAACTCGCCATTCGTATCTGATGATTGGGCTGCCTCAATAATTCCACATTTTATGAACCTGTCAATTTCTTTATTCATTTTTTCTTTTTCTAAATCACTAAATCGAATCTGATGTGGGTACTGAGTTTGAACTGGTTTGTACGCTAATTCCACCTTGTAACCGCACACTGTTTGCAAAATCCATCTATCATTTGTTATCTTTATGCCCCCACAAAGTGGGGTGCATATAGCGTTGCACTTGTCCGTCCGTCCGTCCGTCAGTCCGTCAGTCAGTCAGTCCGTCCGTCCGTACGTCCCGAAATCTTGTGAACGCAACTCCTCTTAAACCGGATGGCAGATTTTGCTTAAACTTCCAGGGATGAACAACCTTAATGTGTAGATGGTAGTAAAGGAAGGAATTTTCGTGGCGACCAAATTTAACAGAATTATGGCCCTTTGTTGATTTTTTCAATATATACCATATAGAAATTTTGTGAAAGCAACTCCTCTTAAACCGGATGGCAGATTTTGCTTAAACTTCCAGTGATGAACAACCTTAATGTGTAGATGGAAGTAAAGGAAGGAATTTTTGCAGCGACCAAATTTAACAGAATTATGGCCCTTTGTTGATTTTTTCACTATATACCATATAGAAATTTTGTGAAAGCAACTCCTCTTAAACCGGATGGCAGATTTTGCTTAAACTTCCAGTGATGAACAACCTTAATGTGTAGATGGAAGTAAAGGAAGGAATTTTTGCGGCGACCAAATTTAACAGAATTATGGCCCTTTGTTGATTTTTATGCCCCCACAAAGTGGGAGCATATAGCGTTGCACTTGTCCGTCCGTCCGTCCATCCGTCCGTCCGTACGTCTGTCGGTACGTCCCGAAATCTTGTGAACGCAACTCCTCTTAAACCGGATGGCAGATTTTGCTTAAACTTCCAGGGATGAACAACCTTAATGTGTAGATGGTAGTAAAGAAAGGAATTTTTGCTGCGACCAAATTTAACAGAATTATGG
This sequence comes from Saxidomus purpurata, assembly GCA_022818135.1. Lineage (NCBI taxonomy): Eukaryota > Metazoa > Mollusca > Bivalvia > Venerida > Veneridae > Saxidomus > Saxidomus purpurata. Next base: position 97,282 of record JAFMSR010000049.1, read on the forward strand.
CCCTTTGTTGATTTTTTCACTATATACTATGTAGAAATTTTGTGAACACAACTCCTCTTAAACCGGATGGCAGATTTTGCTTAAACTTCCAGGGATGAACAACCTTAATGTGTAGATGGCAGTAAAGGAAGGAATTTTTGCTGCGGCCAAATTTAACAGAATTATGGCCCTTTGTTGATTTTTTCACTATATACCATATAGAAATTTTGTGAACGCAACTCCTCTTAAACTGGTTGGCAGATTTTGCTTAAACTTCCAGGGATGAACAACCTTAATGTGTAGATGGTAGTAAAGGAAGGAATTTTTGTTGCGACCAAATTTAACAGAATTATGGCCCTTTGTTAAGTTTTTCACTATATACCATATAGAAATATTGTGAACGCAACTCCTCTTAAACTGGATGGCAGATTTTGCTTAAACTTCCAGGGATGAACAGCTTTAATGTGTAGATGGTAGTAAAGGAAGAAATTTTTGTTGCGACCAAATTTAACAGAATTATGGCCCTTTGTTGATTTTTTCACTATATACCATATAAATTTGTTGCGACCAAATTTAACAGAATTATGGCCCTTTGTTGATTTTTTCACTATATACCATATAAATAATTGAACATATAAATTTTACATTTGTAATTTAATTTAACATGTACATAAGGTTACCTGTAGATCATTTTAGGTATATGTACAGAAATGAAACAGTGGAATGAAAAAGTTCCACATAAAAATCTTACATACAGATATGCTTGCTCTTGTTTATGAGCACATCTGCACAGTGGGGGCATCCCTGTCCTTTGGACACAATTCTAGTTTTCCATTCATTTACATTGAGTTGAGTTTTCCCCCCTTTAAAGTTTTCAGCAGTGTTAATTAGAGAATAAACCCGACACCCTGTACTTACATTATGCTTCAATATTGTCTTTTTCCCCGGTGGTTGTTGGCATATTTCTTGGTGTAATTGTTTGATGTTGTGGTGTGACGATTTGAGTTTTTGTAGCCATTTTGTTGGTTTGGTGATTGTAAATTGTTTCTCTTTTGAGGGTAGTTCTGGTAGTTCCTTTTGTTTTTGAAACTCTTCCCGAACTCCCCCTGAGCCGTGCCTAAAAAAGGGGTCTGGTGTTGTTTGTTTGTTAGCTTCACTGCCTTACCATGGTCAAGTTGTTTCACTTTTTCCGCAAAATTATCTCCAAACAAGTTTGTTGCTGACATTTTGTGATCCTCAGTGCAAACAGTTTTGAATTGCGGGACTAATTCTTGTTTAATTGTCTCTCGCCGTTAAGATTTAGATTTGTTATTTGGGATGCCAGTATTTTGAAAGCATCTCCAATGTGTAAGCCCAAGATTTTGGGGTCAGGATTTGTATTACCACTGATGTGGTTCATGGCCTTAACAATCGGGACTAATGCTTGGTTAGCATTTCCAATCATTCGTTGCCGCGCAGCATCCTGAGTTTTGGTTGTATTCCTCAATTGGTCCCACAGAAAATGGTCGATTTTGGGGATTTGTAGTGTGTCTGCATTTACTGGCCTCTTGTTCCTTTCCAACACTGGCTTGATTTTATCCTTTCCAAAGGTACCCCGGAGCGCCGTATTAATGGTAGTAGCAACGGGATCTTTCAATGCTTCCCCACAGTTATCCTCGGCCTCAAAAAACGACTCGACTTGGCCAGAAAATCACACTCGTTTGTGGTAGTGTTGCTTGGATTAAGAAGGTTATCAATTGCATCATCATCCTCACTTAGTTCAGATTCCGAAAGCGAATCACTAGAGTCCCGTCGAACTCGTTTTGAATTATCATCTGTTGGGTCGTCCAATTTTCTTTTCCTGCTGTCGGCTTGTAATTCTTTAACCGTACTTTCCAGTTTTTTAAATTGAAGCGTCTGTGCTTCGAACCCTCGGATTGACGCCGAAAATGTCGACAGAATCTCTTCCCCTTTCTTGAGGAACTTCGCCATTTCCGAATTTCTGTTTACCTCGGAAGTGTCGGTATCTGCGTGCGCATTTGAACCCGCACTTCCGCCCTGGCATGCAGCCAAACTATCGGCGTGTTCCGCCATTGTTCTAGAAATAAAGAAAGAACAATTTTACTAAAGTAAAACCTGCTTAATAATCACAAAACGATGTAATCGCAGTTGCTTACTCTCCCAAAATAAATTGTTCATAAACGTCAAGACGCACATACGCAAACATAGGAGAGAATCGTACATATGATCAATCGTAAATTACATAAGCGATATCGTCAAGTTTCCGACATTCAGACAGAAACAAACCGTTCAGGCTGACGAATAAGTCATTCAGACTAAATTCATGTCATTCAGACTTTGGAAAACGTCATTCAGACGATTCCAATTTGTGTTCGAAACATCCTTTAATAAAAAATCCATTTTCGAGAATCGTCTATCGGACCATGACGCGGTTGCTAGCGTCGGTGAAAAAAGGGGAATTATGGTTCAATACTCACCCAAAAACCCGAAATCTTCGAATCCAAGATTAGTCTGTAATGTGATAGTAAGTTAGGTATAAAAGTTTGTTAAAATTGTACGTTTTAAAGATAAAATATTGCCGTTTTGAACTCTAAATTATTGACTGTTTGTCTTTCGCTTGGAAAACGAGCCTCGTTATGAATTCGCATATTAAATGAGCTACGTCATCTCTATGTGAGGCCCTGCCAGAAGTTATACGGGAGACAAAATCAATATTTCTTATCATCACCATGTCTCAACATTTTATAAAAATGCTATCGGTGAATGGAGTAAATTTATTAATTTTGAAGTATCAAGCCAATAACTGAAAAAGATATTTTGAATACATACATTTCTAATAATAAGATGATTATTTTTAACAAAAAACCCATATTCATCAAATCATTTCTTCTAAGTAATTTGTCCAATGTCAAAGATATCTGGGATACTGAGAACAGACAATTTGTAACAAATAATTGCATATATAACCTTTTAACCAAGAAAACTAATTGGATTTTGGAATGGTCAATTGTTAGAAGTAGCATACCAGCTGATTATATAAAAATCCTCAAATATGGACAAGAATCAAGCGCAAGAAATCAAAACATCTTTAAATCGTACTGCAATCTAAAACTTTATACAATTCAAGGGAAAGAACTCAAAGTTTCAGACTTGCGATCACGCGACATTCTAACACAATTAAACTATATATACTAACTTATTTATTCTCGATTGCGAAACTAGTTCATACAACTTAGATTAATCGCTCTGAAGACTCATGCCAGATGGAATCAACCTCGTAGAGAGAGAGGCATTGTAGAATTATGTGTGTCTTGCCTAAGGACACTACCGACATGGCTATGGTAGGGATCGAACCCAGGGCCCTTCGATCCTGAGGCGAACGCGCTACCACTGCGCCACGGCGGCTCCATGCAATTAAACGCATGCTTTAAATGCAGAGTCAAAATGGGAGGTTAAGTTAGGGCTTAATATAAATAGTAAGTGGAGAAATGTCTGGTCAAACATTTATAAATCATACTGTCTTCCGAAAACTAAATACTTCCAATTTCGCTTTATACACAATGTTTTATTTACAGAGCATAAATTAGCCGTGATGAACGTATCAGACGGTTTATGTAACATATGCAAAAAGAACAGAGAAACGTTGAAACATCTTTTCTGGGAATGTGGGGAAATACAACAATTTTGGAAATGTGTAAATCTGCTAATGATATGGGTGCTTGAAACAAATATTGAACTTGATTACCCTCTGGTCGCGTTAGGCACACAAAATACTACATCAAAACAGCCCAACATCGTGAACACTTTCATTTTTGAAACTAAGTTCTTAATCTGGAAATTCAGAAACGATAAAAAAATTTCAACTATACGAAAATCTATCAATTCATATGAAAATAAATTTGTGAACATTATCAAAGTTGTATTCTTGTACCAACCTACATTTAGGAAGGAAAATATTACAAGTACAATTGACCGTATCAAATCTATCTGAGTTCAAAATTGATCCTGTCACTTGGTTTTACATAGGCTTATATAGGTAAAACTTTAAAAATCTTCTCTGAAACTACAAGGCCTAGAGCTTAGATATTTAGCATGTGACTGTGTCTAGTGGACCTCTACCAAGATTGTTCAAATTATGAGCCCTCTGTCAAAATTGACCCCACCCTTGGGGTCACTTGGTTTTACATAAAGCTTATATAGGTAAAACTTTAAAATCTTCTTCTTTTCCAAGAGCTAAGATACTGCAGATTTCATAATAGCGCGCCGTTTTAGTGTTTGCTTTACACACAGGTAGTAAATGACATTGATGTCACATTTGGTAGTTAGCTCCGCCCCAATTGATACCTTTATCTATCATACACGCTGACTTCTATACTGACAGTATAACTATATATACAAGTTTACACATCTTCAAGCTACAACTGCGACATTATTTGAGTTTTTGCTCGTCTGATTTTTGAAAAACATGACGAGCTATTGTTGTCACTTGATTGTCGTCGTCGTCTTCGTTGTTGTCGTTGTCGTCGGCGTTCTTCATTTTTTGTTAGATTGATTTCAAATTTTTCACAACCAATAAATGGATAATGTACTTCTACATATCAAACGGGGTTTTGAGTTATACATTTGGGGGAATATTTTAATATTTTTGGACTATTTATGTTTTAGCTAGTCTGATTTTTTAAGTTTTGCGTTTAGGTCAGTTACATGCAAACTATCAAAGCTATCACTTTGAAAGTTGGAATACCTGTTCACTATCAAATGTACAATAGAACGAAGGAAGAGTTTTACAAGTACCATAACCCTGTCATGTATTTTGAATGGGTTATTGCCCCTTCTTAACTTAGAAAGTTTCACACACACAATATTTTTGTAATAGTGAACATAAAGCAACCAAACTTAGTGTACTGGCTAGAGTCCTAAAACTGGACACTTTTCAAACATGTTTTTCGATAACTCTGGCAATTTTTGTATCAGCAATCAAACTTTTACCAGTAGAAAGTTAGGTTCTTCACTGAAACGAAAAGCTAACTTGTTAACCCATCAGAATAAATCAATCACATTTTTGAGGCCCAGCTGTGGGGTTACCAAATTGCTATATTTTATTGACCAACTGTACCATGTTTCCGGACAGATAGTTTAAATATATTTGTTTAATTGTGATGTTAGCTTTTAAATAAGGTTTACTGTATCAATCATTCGACACATTAATGAAGTATCAAGATGAAATGCTTACTTGTGAAATATTTTTTGCTGGGCCTCAGAAATATTGCACTTGCACAGTCTGTCACTTTCCACTTTTCCCCCTGACAATGTAAGCATGCTTTCAGTGACTGACCAAATAAATAGCGAGTTTTTTGGTCAAATAGTTACACTACACTGTTGTTGTTGCACTTTGTGAATGGACATCAAGTGTCTGTTTGATCAACACCATTGATTGTAAATATTAAGAAAATATTCACGCATTTAAACAAGTGTCCGGTTTGATGGTCGTCCGGGTTTGGTGGTCCCCAACCAGTATAGGAAGTATTTATGAATATTTTGTAAATTGGATTGTGTTTTAAGGCTGCTGGGGTCAAGGTCACTGTTACTAAAAATGGGAAAACCGTAATATATTTAATATCTTTAGTTACAGTTGACATAATGTAACCAACTTTTGTTTGTTGTAGGTATTTAAGAAGATCTTTAATGGAGTTGTGTTTTGGGGCTCCTGGGCTCATTGTCAAGGTCACTGTAACTAAAAATAGAAAAACAATAATATGTTCAATTTCTTTAGTTATAATTGACATAATGTAACTTAATTATTAAGTGTGTAATATATATAAATGAAGACTTTTATTGGGATTGTGTTTGGGGCTCATGGAGTCAAAGCTCAGGATTTTTTTCTAAAAATAGAAAAATGGGAAAAACACAATATCTTTAGTTGCAGTTGAATAATTGTGACCAAACTTATGTCTAGTAATTATTATGAAAACCTTTTGTGGGATTGTGTTTCGGGGTCAAGGACACTGTTACTTAAAAAAATGGTAATAAATAAACCATAAAAGGATAAAATCAGACGAGCGTCAGGCACCCGTAGGCGGTACTCTTGTTTATGAATCTAATGCTTACGTATTCTTATAGGATAAAATCGGTTAATTTTGAACCTCGAAAGTTTAACAACTGTACTGAAACTAAATTATGATCTATTCAATTTTTACAAACGAAACGGAACTGTACTGCGTGTTACATAATGAACAAGAAACAAAGATTTTACACTTTTAAGTAATATAGTCCATATAATAAAATTTTGATGGAGAAAAATGTGTCCTCAGCTATGTCTCTGAAACGTTTACTGTTCTAAGAAGACACGGTTGTATAGAATCTGACTAATACGACGTACGTTTTACCTGGGTCCTCATTAGGACCCAGGTTTTACAAACATGATTCCAAGAACATTTCTTGCAGGATATTTAGAATGAACTGTTTTAAGACATTTTATATTCGTGAACAGGGATCAGGAAATTTTGAAATCTCAATCGGTCCGGACAAGCCGAGGGTACATCGTCATCCCCCCCTCAAAAAAAAAAAATCACAAAAACGTAAATAAAAAAAAAAAAAAAAAAAAATGATTTTTTTTTTTTTTGTAATTTATATATTTTTCAACTAGCTTTCCATTGTTGTGCATGATCATGGAACGGTTAAAGTATTTCATTCCCTCCTTTTGATTCCAAAATGTTTCCCAAAACGAAAATGTTTATCTTCTTTCATTATTGATTAGTAAATCTCACGAGTCGATAAAATAAATGCGCCGTTCACGTGGAGCGTTCCATTTTCGAAAGGACAAACTTTACATCGTTTTCGCCATAAAAAATAAGAAACGGAATTTTTAAGTAATAAGAAAAATATCGAGCCAGTTTTGATAAATAAATATAATAATTTCCATGTGATTTTATCATTGAAAGTGTGTTCAATTTCGATTAGAACTGATTACGTTCAAAGTCACCCCACAAAGTTTTGTAATAATCCACGTGTTAGGTATTTGTCGTATGGTTTCGTTTTGAATATTTTTTTTATGTTCTCGGGTTGCCATTCCGATTAACATTATCTGTCGGCTTGCCCTTCCGACTTTCGGAAACATTGACTACCGGTTGCCAGTCCGGTTATTTGTTTCTTTCGGGTTCCAGTTATTATTCTCCCGATTACCACACCATGAGCCGGTTTGCCATTTCGGTCATTTGATTTTTTTGCACATCGCAAATATGTTGCGTTGTGCCATTTCAACAATAAATCGAAAGGCATTGAAGGCATTTCAAAGTGTAGGTAATGATTAGCGGCCTAAAGACAATCGGTGTGGCATAAAGTCAATCGGAGCTGCTGACATTAATAAAATCCTTTCAATAACGTGTTAGCGACGCCCGATGTATTGTATGGTGTGTTGGACCAATTAGGTGAAGACCGCCGCGGGTTATTAACATGACACGTTTATTGGGGTATTACATAGGTGCTAATAACACAGATGATATGTGTAATTACACAAGCAACTTCTTTTGTCATATTTGAGCGATTTTATGGCTTTTTAAAAAAAATCTCGGACCGATTTTTAAGCAACTTTTGGTTACGTGAATCGGTCCAGCAAGTTGAAAATCGGTCCAGACCGGCAAATTTTCGGTTTTCCTGATCCCTGTTCGTGAATCACTGTTGAACCTGCTGAGAATATAGCACCCCTAATCATCTTTCCTGTATATTTTTTCATATGGGAAATTCTTTCTAAAGCGAGATTAGAAATGCATAATATGTATAGTTGTTGTTTTGTTGCATCATTGCAGATTGAACCGAAATTCACCTTCGTAAAATTTATAAAAAATGTCTAGATCAGTGACTGACCACTCTTTAACACTTACGGTAAATCATATACATGGTACATACGCTCTGCTTGTAAATATTTGTACACAGGTATAGCAAACGTCCGTGTACCATCTCAGATTCAGGTAAATGTATCACTGTACAAACTTACGAAAAGTCAAATCGTATGTCGATAAAATAAACACAATTTGAAAACATCAATACTTGGCTCGATTGTACATGTAATCTTCACCAATGAAGTAAACGAAACTACTTATAAAACAAAGTAAATTTCATTTGTACTGGCGATATGTCAACTTGTACTTGTCTACTGGTATAGGTAGTTAGTCCAAGAAACAAGACGTCGCTTTTTTTAGCTGGACTATTCGAAGAATAAGGAGGCTATTGCACTCTCGCCCCAGCGTCAGTGTCGGCGTCTGCGTTGGTTAAAGTTTTTTATAAAGTCAAATATCTTGAATACTATCAAAGGTATTGACTTGAAACTCAAAATATATCTTTTCTATCAACATCTACACCTGAGGAAACAATCCCCATAACTCTGTTTTGATTTTTGACAGATTTATGCCCCTTTTTAACTTAGAATTTTTGGTTAAAAGTTTTTTTATAAATTCAAATATCTTGAATACTATCAAAGGTATTGACTTGAAACTCAAAGTATGTGTCTACCATCAACATCTACACCTGAGGAAACAATCCCCTTAACTCTGTTTTAATTTTTGACAGATTTATGCCCCTTTTTAACTTAGAACTTTTGGTTAAAGTTTTTTATTAAGTCAAATATCTTGAATACTATCAAAGGTATTGACTTGAAACTCAAAATATTTTTTTACCATCAACATCTACACCTGGGGAAACAATCCTCACAACTCTGTTTTGATTTTATTACAGATTTATGTCCCTTTTCAACTTAGAATTTTAGTTAAAGATTTTTATGAAGTCTAATATCTTGAATACTGTCGAACATATTGACTTGAAACTTAAAATGTATGTTTACTATCAACATCTTCACCACTGCTTTTTATTTTTGACATAATTATGCCCCTTTTTAACTTAGAATTTTTCACAGTTTTTACCAGACTGAAATACTCGAAATGGCTATTTTTGAAATGTCATGAAATAATTGTGCAGCATGCAGCAGTTACGCTTTTTTAATTTTATGCATATCAATTTTGAAATGTTACAAAGTTATTCATGATCAAATATACAAGGTCATGTATTTCTTTGAAATTATCCCCCCCCCCCACGCCCCCTCCTCCCTCCAGTTGGCTTACAGAATCCAGGGTAAGGCTTTGAACGTAATGTACATTTACAGAGGTCTTTGAACAAGTTTCATATATTTGACCTTAATGCTTATAGACAATTACACAATACACCAGTCCTGTTCTTAGACAAAATAAAGTCATGCTAACAAAGATGTAAAAAAATAAACGCCCAAAATAAAAAATGTAGAAATAAGAAACAAGCATTATGTCTAAATAGTTGGACTACCGGTATAGGTAAACACTCCACTTTTTGTTTTTGAAAGCTGCATTTACTACTGGTTTCTCCAGTTTTACGCAACGATTCTGATGACATGTGCGCTAGATATCTTCAGCAGGGATTGTACGAATAATCTAATAGTCAAAAGTGTACATGATAGATATAAATCCTGTCTTTAGATAAACTAACAAAATTTAACGGTCTTTGTTACATTTCTTTCTACACAGATTATCATTTTAAAGATTTCAGAGCATCGACAGAATCATTTTAGCGCTACAGCACGTGCAAAGAATGTGCTGTTGTAACAAAAAAATAGTATTTTATAATGCATAATGCGAGTATCGTGATCAGATCTTTAAAGACAAATTATTATATTGAAAGAGCGAAATCGTATGTATATTTACATTTTTTTTTATTCACTCTACTTCTGTGACAGATATTCACACTAAATTTATGTAAGTGAAATGGCACTTGTACTGGATTTACACGTACATGTTGTATGCGTATATCCTTTTCTTTGATGCGACTCTAGCACACAAGCTATATGTACGTAAACCCTGACTAAACACTATTGATTGCCGTAAATAATATGACCAATTTATATATTTCTTTCTCAGTTGTGTCATGGACTTATGTCCTGCAATACATACAGGTTAGCCGATTGCTCTCCGTGCTGTGTAAAATGCAGCTCCGCCTGCAGACGCTTTAGTCATTCATTACCTGTATTCAATCGATACGCAACAAACACTTAAAAGGCGCGCTATTATGAAATCTGCAGAATTTAGCATGTAGCATTGTCTAGTGGACCTTTACCAAGATTGTTCAGATCATTTCTCCCTGGTTAAAATTAACCCTTCCCGGGAGGGGGGAAAGCACTTGATTTCACATAGGCTTATATAGGGAAAACTTTAAAAAATCAAAGCGCTCTGAGCGCTGAAGGCCTGGGGGCTATAGATTAACTCCCCTAAAAACAACTTTTGACCTTCGTGATTTACGCTGAACCTTACCTAAAGCGCGGGTCGAAATGTGCATATGACACAGAATTAATGATTCACAAATATATGGGTGGCAGGGAAGTTTGTTTTATTATAAAATGTACGTTAAATGAAAAATAATCACATGGCCAACAATATCAATTGAGATTGAGAGAACAATAAAATAATTCAATCTGCGCTTTGTTCAACTTCAAGTGATATCTGATGATGTGGATCGAAAAATATTGTGTACCAAGGACAAGACCTTCAAACAGTAATAAACAAAGCAATACTGACGATGAAATATAAATACAGTACTGTACAATGTGTATAACAGGGAAAACCAAAAATGATTCTTGGTTACCTTGTAGTTATACCTTGTAGTTATACCCCCAAAACGAAGTTTAGGGGGGTATATAGGAGTCACCCGGTGGTTGGTCGGTCGGGCAGGCGGGCGGTCTGTTGCATTTTCCTTGTCCGGAGCATAACTTGAAAACTACTGGTTGGAATTCAATACAACTTCATACAATGGTCAAGCACATTGAGAGGAAGTGCAGTGCACAACAACCATAACTCCATCTTGACTAATTACAGAGTTATTGCCCTTTGTTACTTTTCCTTGTCCGGAGTATAACTTGAAAAGTAGCAGTTGGAATTCAATACAACTTCATACAATGGTCAAGCACATTGAGAGGAAGTGCAGTGCACAAGAACCATAACTCCATCTTGACTAATTACAGAGTTATTGCCCTTTGTTACTTTTCCTTGTCTGGAGCATAACTTGAAAACTACTGGTTGGAATTCAATACAATTTCATACAATGATGAAGCACATTGAGAGGAAGTGCAGTGTACAAGAACCATAACTCTATCTAGAGTATTTACAGAGTTATTGCCCTTTGTTACTTTTTCTTGTCCGGAGCATTACTTGAAAACTACTGGTTGAAATTCAGTACAACCTCATACAATCGTCAAGTACATTTAGAGGAAGTGAGGGGCACAGGAACCGTAACTCTATCTAGAGTATTTACAGAGTTATTGCCCTTTGTTACTTTTCCTTGTCCAGAGCATAATTCGAAAAGTACCAGTTGGAATTCAATACAACTTCATACAATGGTCAAGCACAATGAGAGGAAGTGCAGTGCACAGGAACCATTACTCAATCTTGACTAATTACAGAGTTATTGCCCTTTGTTACTTTTCCTTGTCCAAAGCATTATTCAAAAACTTCTGGTTGGAATTCAATACAACTTCATACAATGGTCAAGCACAATGACAGGAAGTGCAGTGCGAAAGAACAATAACTCTATCATGACTCATTTCAGAGTTATTGCCCTTTGTTACTTTTACTTGTCTGGAGCTTATTCGAAAACTATTGGTTGGAATTCAATACAACTTCATACAATGGTCAAGCATATTGAGAGGAAGTGCAGTGTACAAGAACCATAACTCTATCTTGACAAATTACAGAGTTATTGCCAAGAACAATATCTCTTTTTAGTTTGTTTGCAAGGTATTCTGTTACTACGAACTTTCTCAGTTTATAAAGCAGTCTTTTGGGGGTATTAATCACATTTAGTGATAGCTCTAGTTGTAATTGGTGAAACTGTTCACTGGGCCTTGACATGCAGCGTCCTCGATAAATGGTGGGTGATTTTAATCACGTGAGTTCCTTCTCGGGAATGTACGTAAATTGTATCTTTTTTTTAAAGAAATTTATTTTTAGGTAAATATATATGTAATCGTTCGTAAATAAGAAAGTTGTCAATGAAATAACATCAGAAATTTGAAAATCAAAATACAAACTCTTTTATCGAATTCCGTACATTTCCGTATTTTTCCGTGATATGCGTATGATTATCTTCCATAATCAGCCAACAGTGCAGTAATTTCTAAAACAGAAAAAATTGTGTAATGCAGCCCGTAAGCTATAGATCTTTCTGCAATCGTTTGAAGTTGTATGTACTGTTTTATTTGTAGTATGCTCTTATCGTATGCGACATTCAAACAAAAGATTGAGCTGGTCTGTCTTGCACTACTTTCCCAAAGCGCATGTTTACAGTTGTTATTTGCACATAGCACAGTTAAATTGTCTGCAGTGTTTGAAATGTGGTATGCTAACTTAGGCCTATGGGACTTTCAGTCCCCAGGCCAAAAACCAAGGCAGATAATAGATATAGCATTGTGTAGTGGACCTCTACCAATTAAGTTAGAATCATGACCCCTTTTATTATAGCAAATGGTAGTCAGGTGAGCGATATAAGGCCATCATGGCCCTCTGTTTTTATGGTCCGATCAGTTGATATTTCATCGTTATTACCATTTCAAAGTTTACTTTCATCTCTGAATCTCAGCCTGTAACTTTACATGAGTGATCATGATCAAACTCTGTTGTGCATATCATGGTCACATTACAGTCAGTTGATTTTTCACATAATTGGTTGCATGTTGGAGAAGACATACATTTTTATATCAATATAAACCAGCTGTATGGTAGTTCTATACTGTACTGTACAGTGTTACTATAACGTAATAAGTCAGTATTGGAAAATATTATAACACACAGTAGTACTACAGGCCATTGGTGTGCAGAGTGATCATGATCTGCACTCATTGCAAAGACAGACTGACTTGTGGTCAGAAGTGTAAAGTATATTATTTGAGCACTGAGATGTGAAATGTACAATAAGCATATTGCAAAACAATGGTAAAAACTGAAGAAGAACATAAGGTCATAGCTCAAGGGTGATATTATTATGTTCATCCATTTGATCTTTTCAACAATGTGTGAAATACCCATTCTATATAAGTGTACAGCCTGGAGGTAAATTTATAAATTTTACTGAATATACTATTTGATCTGTTTATTCTTGATATAAGAGGATTAAAAGGACAGGTGAGATGTATTCTCAAGTAATTGTTGCAAAATAATCTTCAAAGTTTCTAACACAGTCAAGAGGTGAAGGCTGAATTGTACAAATGTAAATTTTTTATGCAGACATACAGAGTGAGAGAATATGTCGGAAGACTTGATTTACCTGTTGGAGCTGAACACCAAAACAAGGTTAATATGCACTTTTTTAGCTTGACTTTTCTATGAAAAGGGGAGCTATCCTACTCGCCCCGGCGTCGGCGTCAGCGTTGGCGTCACACCTTGGTTAAGTTTTTCGTACCACCCCACTTTATTTCAAAAGTATTAGAGGTATGGCTTTGAAACTTACCATACTTGTTTACCATCATAACCTCCATCTACAGACAAGAGTACATAACTCTGTCAAGATTTTTGACAGAATTATGGCCCTTTTTTGACTTAGAAAGTGTATTGAGCTTGGTTAAGTTTTTCGTACCACCTCACTTTATTTCAAAACCATTGGAGGTATTGCTTTGAAACTAACCATACTTGTTAACCATCATGACCTTCATCAACAGACAAGAGTACATATTTCTGTCAAGATTTTTGACAGAATTATGCCCCCTTTTTTTACTTAGAAAATACATTGAATATGGGTAAAATCCACTTATTGCCTTAACCCTTTGAGATATTGCTTTGAAACTTTGAATGCTTGTTAACATCATTACCCCCCATCTGTAGGCAAGAGAAGGTAACTCTGTCAGGGATTTGTTTTAAAAATTAAGGCCCTTTATCAACTTAGAATCTTGGTTAAGTTTTTCGTACCAGTCCACTTTTTGACTAAACTGTTCGAGATATTACTTTGAAAGTTGGAATACTTGTTTACCATCATGATCCCAAAACATGGGCAGGAGAAGGTAATTCTGTCAAGGATTTTATATGAATTATGGCCCTTTTTGACTTAGAAACTCGGGTCCACTTGTTGACTTAACCATTTGAGATATTACTTTGAAAGTTAGAGTACTTATGAACCATCATGAGACCTATCTGTAAGCAAGAGAAGATAACTCTGTGAAAATGTTTCTTGATTTGTACTTAGAAATTCTTAGTTAAAGTAGTTAAAGTCTTGTGTGCCCTTAACTGTCAAAGTTTTGTTTTATTGGCAAGCACTAAAAAAGTCGAGCGCGCTGTCCTACTGACAGCTCTTGTTAGCTCACCTGGCACAAAGTGCCAGAGTGAGCTATTAGGATCGCATTCCGTCCAGCGTCCATCTGTCCGTCCACCATTTCCTTAAAACGACATCTCCTCTGAAACCACTAGGCCAATGTTGATGAGACTTTGCAGGGATGTTCCTTGCATGAAGCTCTATCAAACTTGTTCAAAGAATTCCATTCCATGCAGAACTCTGGTTGCTATGGCAACAAATAGGAAAAACTTTAAAAATCTTCTTCTCTGAAACCACAAGGCCTAGAGCTTAGATATTTGGCATGTAGCATTGTCTAGTGGACCTCTACCAAGATTGTTCAAATTATGACCCCCGGGTCAAAATTGACCCCGCGCCTGGGGTCATTTAGTTTTTGCATAGGAATATATAGGAAAAACTTTAAAAATCTTCTTCTCTGAAACCACAAGGCCTAGAGCTAAGATATTTGGCATGTAGCATTGTCTAGTAGACCTCTACCAAGATTGTTCAAATTATGACCCCTGGGTCAAAATTGACCCCGCACCTGGGGTCACTTAGTTTTGCATAGGAATATATAGGAAAAACTTTAATAATTTTCTTCTCTGAAACCAAAAGGCCTAGAGCTAAGATATTTAGCATGTAGCATTGGCTAGTGGACCTCTACCAAGATTGTTCAAATTATGAGCCCCGGATCAAAATTGACCCCGCACAAGGGGTCACTTAGTTTTACATAGGCTTATGTAGGAAAAACTTTAAAAATCTTCTCTGAAACCAAAAAGCCTAGAGCTTAGATATTTGGCATGTAGCATTGGCTAGTGAACCTCTTCGAAGATTGTTCAAATTATGACCCTCTGATCAAAATTGACCCCGCACCGGGGGTCACTTAGTTTTACATAGGCTTATATAGTAAAAGCTTTAAAAATCTTCTTCTTTGAAACCACAAGGCCTAGAGCTTAGGTATTTGGCATGTAGCATTGGCTAGTGGACCTCTACCAAGATTGTTCAAATTATGACCCCTGGGTCAAAATTGACCTCGGACCGGGGGTCACTTAGTTTTACATAGGCTTATATAGGGAAAACTTTAAAAATATTCTTCTCTGAAACCACAAGGCCTAGAGCTTAGATATTTGGCATGTAGCATTGCCTAGTAGACCTCTTCAAAGTTTGTTCAAATTATGCCCCTTGGGTCAAAATTGACCTCGCCCAGGGGGGATCATTTGTTTTACAAAGGCGTATATAAGAAAACTTATTTGGTATATAACATTATCTAGTGATCTTCCACCGGCAAGTGGACTTGTACCAAGGTGAGCGATATAGGGCCATCTTGGCCCTCTTGTTTATAAATGTTTTAGGATTAATGTCACACTCTGACATCAGTTCTGTAACAGCTGTAAAGGGTTGTGGGATTTATTTGAAAACTTCAATAAAGTCTTCAGGGATATCAAAGTGTTCAGTTACAAAAGTCTTGACTGAACTTAGGTCCTATTTTATTATACCCTCGAAGCAAAGTAAGGGGGGTATATAGGAGTCAACCGGTGGTCGGTCAGGCGGGCGGGTGGTCGGTCAGGCGATCTGTTGCATTTTCCTTGTCCGGAGCATAACTTGAAAACTACCTATTGGAATTTAATACAACTTCATAAAATGGTCAAGTACAATGAGAGGAAGTGCAGTGCACAGGAACAATAACTCTACCTTGACTTATTACAGAGCTATTGCTCTTTGTTATTTTTTCTTGTTCGGAGCATAACTTGAAAACTACTGATTGGAATTCAATACAACTTCATACATTGGTCCAGTATATTGAGAAGTGCAGTGCACAGGAACAATAGCTCTATCTTGACTAATTACAGAGTTATTAGCCTTTGTTATTTTTCCTTGTCCAGAGCATAACTTCAAAACTTAATACAATGGTCCAGCACAATGAGAGGAAGTACAAGATAATTAAATACAGAGTTATTGCCCTTTGTTATGTTTCCTTGTCCAGAGCATAACTTCAAAACTTACAATGGTCAAGCACAATGAGAGGAAGTGCAGTGTACAAGAACCATAACTCTTGACTAATTACAGAGTTATTGCCAAGGACAATATCTCTATTTTATTTTTTTTTTGCAAGGTATTCTGTTGCTTCCTCAGTTTATAAAGCAGTCTTTCAGGTATTTATCACATTTAGAGATAGGTCTAGTTTTAAACTTGGTTAAAGTGTTGCATGCAATAAATTTAAACTATGAAGGAATCCATGTGTTGACAACATTATTTAACCACGCAAGTGTTGGGCTATATATTCACTTTTTCTGATTTCCTTAATAAACGTATTCTGTAATTATGTATAATTCCATGTATTGTAAATTCCAATCCCGTATAGTGTTGGGTAAGAAGCTAAATTTAAAAACATCTCTCCGAGCATAAATTTAGTTGAAATGTTCATTGTGTTTGCTCTTTGTAACACTTTTAGGTTTAACAAGATTAGTAACAGGTACCCTTGCAGCATTATTCAAACCCTTGCAGAATGAAATAAGAGCATGCATATTCTAAAACTGGTCTGATGAGTCCCTTATACGCTTATATCATCGGGAAACTTTATTTCACGCAAACATCTTTTCGCGCACCTATATGATTTCAGGTCTCGTTTCATTCACAAACTGTCGTATGTCAAACACTTTTGGAATATCTTTGAGTACTTCTGTACAAAACTATTCAAGCGTTCAAAATATTAAAATTCAGTTTTCAAAAGTTAATATATTTATAAAATTATTTGACTAGCATAGGTTTTGCAATACAAAAACCGTGAAAGTAGCAATGCGGGAAATGACATCACTTACATATAAATTCTTCCTCGGGTATCTTCATGTTTAAAATAAGAAAGACAGACATGTTTACTGTTTCCAATGAATAAATGCACAGTTGCAATGAAGTACTAGATTAATTACTTGTAAGTAAGCATTCTTGCTGCTTGCCTCCTCCCTCAACCCCCCTTGTGCTATTATTTTCGAAACACATGGTTTAGGGAGCACCTATGGATGGTTTCATATACTCTTTATTTCTATTTTCAGGTTAAACGGGCTTTCTGGTAATTACATATCTCTTGTGAGGAGGCAGAGTACAGAGTGGCAGTATACTACGTTTATCTGCCTGAGAATCGGCTTTTCCATTGATCCAAGGCTTTATCATCTTGACATCACATACAGCCACAGAGGACATGTACACTGTAGAATGTTACAGGTAATGTGTAGTTGTAGTTAATTTGACAATGAAAACAAAAACAGATTAAATAACATTGAATAACAGTAGAGTATGATGTTTGTTCATATTGATATAGGCAGTCAAACGTGGTAACATAGATCATTTATGGAAAAACCAGAAAACTGGTCTTAGTTTATAAGTGCTTAATTTTCATTCACATGTGCTTTTACTCACATGTACATATCCCTTTTGATTATAGATTTTAAAGTCTGAGAAGGTGGTTGTAAAGCATTAATAGCTTTTCTTTAGTTTGCATACATTAATTGTTTGCAGTTGTGTGTTTTCTATGTGACAATTGTATTGCTATATAAATAAATAGGTAGGTAGGTAGGGAGGTAGAATAAAAAACATGGTCTGGCATGAACTGCTACCTGTACTTGCACACTTTGTTTTATTGTTTCTGTTAGTCTGTTTCAAGCTGGGGTATACCCAGCAGGCTTTCAAGTTCAGTCAAAGTCAGGTAGTTGGTGCCTTGCAAGGAAGTGGTTGAGGTAATAGAGGTAAAAGTGTTATAAACTGGAGGTTTTATGGTGCAATAGCAGCCTTTATATTATTGAGTTTCTTAGAATTGCTGTTAAGACTTATCATTTTTGACCATGAGACAGTAGGTTAATTTATGAACCTCTCATTTCTCATAGTAGGATCATTTTAAGGATTGCTTAGGCAACTCATTTTGACAATAGTTTTTCATGAGGTTCATTTTAGGGATTGTTCTGATCAATTTTTTTTAATAAAAACTTCTTGTTGGTTATAAGATTCATATTAAGAGCAAGTCATTTTCTACGTAACCAGTAATGGTTTTTGTGTACATGAGCCTTAGTTGGCCTTTGGTTTCTCGTCATTGAAAATTATTCATCTTCAACTTTGTTAAGCAACAAATTTGATTATGTTAAAATTTCATTTGTGCCTATTTGTACAAATATTAGAAAATAGCAAGCTTTTTGGGTTAGGCACAAGTTAGGTGCCTTAGAGAAAGATAGCTACTGGTTAGTATCTTATAAAACTGTGTGCACAAAAATAATGTGATGGTTTTTAGGTCAGTCAGTGTACAAATGGTTTAATCTTTTGTAAAAAAAAATTTTAAATGTAGAGATATTTGTAGGTCGGTAATCTCGATCCTTGCTTTAGCTAATTTTTTTTTGTCATCCCCTGAATACTCCATCTGAATGTGCTTTATGGTAAGTCTGTCTTCAAGTTGGCTATGCCAAGCAGGCTTCCTAGGTTAGGCACAAATTTAATATCTTGGTAACAGGTTTTAAACTGAGATATACCCAGTAGGCTGTCCAGTATAGTCATTTTCCAGTATCTTAGTGCTTTGAAGAGAGAAAGCAAGTGGTTGAGATTATATATATAATAGTCAAATGGCAAGATAATTTAACTGTTTCAGAAACTAATGCATTTATGCCATTTGAATACTCCTGTTAGGACCATTTTAGGCAATCATTTTTAACAAAAGCTTCACATTAACGAGTAGAATCATTTAGAGGACTGTTTTGGCCAATCATTTTTGACAAAAATGTCTGTCAAGACAAAACCTTTGTTAAGATAAATTTCCTTTAAGTACAATTTTGGCCAATCATTTTTGACAAAAATTTCTTTTTAGCTGCAAGTTTGTTTCATTATAAGGACTGACCTAAAAACTGATTAGGGCAATCGTTTGAACAAAGTGATTTGTTAAAGAAAGGATTTCATTTATACTTGAAAGTAGTTATTCCTTATAAAAAGATGTTTAAAAGTAGGCATTTCATGTATATGTACTCAGAACAGTTCCATTTACTTCAATATCAGTCCAGAATTATATGCATTTCATTTGTACAATGTAGCCAGTAAGTAGGTCTTAACATTATTTTGTGACTAAATGGGTTTCCTGCTTAATGCTTGTTAAATATTTTTGACATGCTCAACACAAAAAGTCAAGCCTTTATATCCCCTTAATTTCATTGTAAGGATTGTTCATACAACTTATTTTTGACAAAAACTTCTCATAGGGTATAAGGTTCATTTTAAGGGTCTGTTCTGAACTATTGACAAAGACTTCTTGTAATTTAGAAAGCTCATAATAAAGCCAAGTCATATCTTTCAAAAATATCCTGTAAGGAATATTATTCATTTTAAGGACAGTTTATTCCAATCATTTTCAACAAAATCATACTATGTAACTAGTAATGGTTTTTGTGTACATGAGCCTTAATTGGCCTTTGGTTTCTCATCATTGAAAATTATTCATCTTCAACTCTGTTAAGCAACAAATTTGAATATGTTAATATTTCTTATGTGCCTTTTTGTACAAATATTAGAAAATCTAAAACTAGCAAGCTTTTTGGGTTAGGCACAAGTTATGTGCCTTAGAGAAAGATAGCTAGTGGTAAGCATCTTATAAACTGTGTGCACAAAAATAATATGATGGTTTTTAGGTCAGTCAGTGTACAAATGGTTTAATCTTTTGTAAATTTTTCTTTAAAAATGTAGAGATATTTGTAGGTCGGTAATCTCGATCCTTGCTTTAGCTAATTTTTTTTAGCTCACCTGAGCTGGCTCAGGGTGAGCTATTAGGATCGATGAATGGCCGTCGTCCGTCCACATTTAGTTCGTTAACACCCTAGTGGTCACATTTTTTCCTCAATTGTCACGAAACTTGGTCAGGATGTTTGTCCCAGTAATTACTCGGACGAGTTCGAATATGGGTCATCTCGGATGAAAAACTAGGTCACATGACCCAAAAATAGAAAAATCTTGTTAAGGCTCTAGAGGCTACTGTTTCAGTCCAAATATCCTGGCAATTTCTCAGAAAGGTTGTTTGGTTGATTTCTAGCTTAAGTTTTAATATGGATCACCTGGGGTCAAAAACTAGGTCACACAGCCCAAATATGGAAAAACCTTGTTAACACTCTAGAGGTAACATTTTCAGCCCAAATATCCTGGAAATTTGTCAGAAAGGTTGTTAAGATGATTTCTAGCTCAAGTTCGAATATGGGTCATCTGGGGTCAAAAACCAGGTCACAGAGCCCAAATATGGAAAAACCTTGTTAACACTCTAAATATTACATTTTCAGCCCAGATATCCTTGAAATTTGTCAGAAAGGTTGTTTTGATGATTTCTAGTTTTAATAATGTGTTGTTTATTGAACACCTCATTTGCTAATTTTATTGCAGTATTTTAACACCATAAGATTGATAAATGACAATTGTCTTGTAATCAGTACACATCTTGGATCTCTCGCTATGGTAAGGCCAGAGTTTTTATATCTCTTGGTTTATGCGACTGCCTGTCCTATTTTTTGAAAAGGTAGAATAACAATGACATTATGAACTGACATTTCATTTTTATTATTTCCGCTGTTCCGACTCCACAGACTAGTTAATGAAGTGTCAGAATAGTAGGGATATATAATTGAAAGTAATTATTTTAAAGTGTTTATTTTGTTCGAAAATGACGATGATTGACAGGTGCAGTAGACTGATGTTCAATATGTGCTCTGTTCAATACAGTAGGAAAAGTCCTTCATACTCAATATTTTAGAAAACTTCCCATATAAATCTCTGGCCTAAAATTGGCACTTATATAAAGTTTTAAATAGCGATGATGCAATACATGTTCTTGACCCCTAGTTGAACTTCCATGTTAAAGATTTTGGTACAAAAAATGTAGTTGTAATTTTTACATTCACATCACAAGAAAGTTCATATATAAAATTAAATAAATATTTGATATATACAAAACATATAAGAAGATATCAGATTTATCAATGACAAATATGCCTATGCATGTTTTTCTTTCATAAAAAGAATAAGCTTGTCCTATGTACTCTTCCATCTATCACTTTAGAAAGTACCATAAATTGTTAAATCAAAGGACTGAAAGTTCTGGAGGATCGATTGCCTCTGAACAACACAGTCTGCACTCATACATGTGTAAATATCAGGACAACATAGACTGTACACATACATGTGTGAATATCAGGACAGCCCTTGCACAGTAAAGTTATAAACTGGAGAGACCCAACTGTCCACATATTTTGACCTTTCACCATTTGTGTAAACTTTACTTTTGAGATAGGAACCTATGTGCTTACTTTATGTCATTCAGTGACTATGTTCAACTACCCTATGAAGTATTAATCTGTGAATCGTAACTGAGAAATGGATTTTCACAAAACTGAACTGAAAATTTATGGTCATTTTAATGTCATTCAAAAGTTATGGAATATGCCCATAAGGGTGATTGTATTGTGCCAATTAATTTGGATTTAACGTCGCACCCAACAGCTAAGGTCATATTGCAACTTCCGGCTTTCATGGGAGAGGAAGACCCTGGGTGCCAACTTCCTGTACCAGAATTTGGGGGTCATTTAGAAATTCCAAGGGTCATACCCTTTATTGAAAAAAATAAAAGGCATGACTATATGTTAAAGAAGTTTTATTCAGTTTACTTCTGTTAAACTGCATGTGATACATCACAAAATGGTAGGTAATCAAAGGTCTCTTTGGATGCTTTCCATTTTGTCACTGCATCTCAAAAGTCAAATTTGTCCACAAAGCGAATTTTTCATAAGTGCATTCAACCATAGACATTAAACTTGGATATTATTTGGCACGCTGAAACCCCTTTAATAGTGACAGTCTGATTGAAATGACTACAAAATGATCATTAAAATCTCTTAGAAAGACGTTTTTGTTTCCCCTATTAAGGTTTGTCGACCATCTCTTGTTGTGCGTCTACGATCTATGATGACGGTATCATAAGAATCAACACACACAAAAACGCAATGGTACAAAATGCGGGTCGATCCGAAATCGGACGACAACAATGATGGAATAGGGTCAAAATTAGACATATTCCATACCGGAAGCGTATTTTATCAACAATTAATCTTGCATTTCGAAGCGTTTTGAGAGGTTTTGAGGTCATAGAAGACGCTCTTAGCTTTTTCTGTTGCGTCATTGGCAAAATGAGTGCGTCAAAACCACAGAAAACGCGCTCTCGCAGAAACACTGAATTTAGTGTATCCGGTGAAGTGATACGTACTTCACGGGTTTACATTTCACATGCCACACCGGTCTGACGATAAAAACCAGTCACGAAAATAGTTCTATACAGAATAGATACCTCGTTGATTTAAGTTACAAGTTATAAGAAAAACAACAATATAATATTATGCTATTCTGAAATGTTTTGATATTATTTAGATCTGTTACTATATACTTTTTAAAACAGAGGACAGCAACAACGGAATATATGGAACTACTTATTTGTATGTAAAGAGTTCGGCCGTAAGGAAGTTATACTCTGTTAACTTTGGATCCGATTGAATAAATCAATCGATCCAAAAATTGAATAGCTCACAGTGCAGATCATGATCAGACAGCAAAATAATGAATAGCTTACAGTGCAGATCATAATCAGACAGCAAAATAATGAATAGCTTACAGTGCTGATCATGATCAGACAGAAAAATAATGAATAGCTTACAGTGCTGATCATGATCAGACAGCAAAATAATGAATAGCTTACAATGCAGATCATGATCAGACAGCAAAATAATGAAAGTGCAGATCATGATCAGACAGCTAAATAATGACAGTGCAGATCATGATCAGACAGCTAAATAATGAATAGCCAACTGCAGATCATGATTAGACAGCAAAAACTAAAAAGCTGACAGTGCAGATCATGACCAGCCAACATACAATGAATAGCTTACAGTGCAGATCATGATCAGACAGCAAAAAAATGAATAGCCAACAGTGCAGATCATGATCAGACAGCAAAATAATGAGGCCTAGAGCTTAGATATTCAGCATGTGGCAATAATTGACTCTCAACCAAGATTGTTCAAATCATGAACTCAGGGTCAAAATTAACCCACAGGTGGAAGGAACATACCTTTGACTTTTTTTTTCTTAAGCTAATGCTTTTTTCTATGCATTTTAAAATTGATATCAGAATAAATAAAAAAAAATTGAAAAAAAAATTATTTTTTTTCTTCATAGCTCTTTACTATAGACAAGGTTCCCAACACACTCTGTATGAAAACAAGCATGTCGCTCTGAAAAACTCTTCGATTTCTTTCAAATTTGAGTTACGTTAAACAAATTTGAACGAATTCTAGAGAGAAATGATAGAGCTTTAAGAAAAAGTTTTACTTCAATGGAAAATTCCAAGCCGTTTTCGTTCTACAAGCGAAAATGCCAAAGCTGTAGAGCGATTTTCGCTCAAACCAGAAAAATGTCACACATTTTCCAGACGGTGATTTTCACTAAATTCTCCAATAATATTGCGGTACTGCGACAGGAAACTATCAAAACATGCAATATATATGTTTAGACTTCAAATCATGTAGTAGATCGTACTTTTACTCAAAATGGGTTCGATGCTACTGGCGGATTTTTCATTTTTTGTTGACTAAATGCTTTTACTTTCACTTTCAATCGCCTTCGGATATGTTTTGATAATGTCCTTGAATAGCTGTTACAAATCACTGCGCAACCTCTCGGACCTTCATGGCCGCTAATACATTTTGACAATTACAAAAACTGAAAAATCCGCTGTAGTATTGAACACATTGATGTAAAGGTACGATCTACGCCATGATTTGTAGTCTAATAATATATATTTCTTGTTTTAATGGTTGTAATTCGCAGTACCGCAATATTAGTGGAGAATTTAGCGAAAATCACTGTCTGAATATGTGTGACATTTTTCTGGTTTTAGCGAAAATCGCTATATCAGCGTTGGTATTTTCCTTGTAGAATGAAAACGGCTTGGAATTTTCCATTGAAGTAAACTCTTTCTTAAAGCTCTATCATTTTTCTCTAGAATTCGTTCAAATTTGTTTAACGTAACTCAAATTTGAAAGAAATCGAAGAGTTTTTCAGAGCGACATGCTTGTTTTCATACAGAGTGTGTTGGGAACCTTGTCTATAGTAAAGAGCTATGAAGAAAAACAATTTTTTTTTTCAATTTTTTTTTATTTATTCTGATATCAATTTTAAAATGCATGAAAAAAGCATTAGCTTAAGAAAAAAAAGTCAAAGGTATGTTCCTTCCACCTGTGAATTAACCCTGTCTGGGGAGGGGGGGTCTTTTGATTTTACATAGGCTTATTAAGAGGATATCATGAGCCAAAGGTAAAAATTGATCCTTTCTGCTATTAATAACCTTTTATTTTTGCCAATGGTAGACAGGTGAGCGATACAGGGCCATCATGGCCCTCTTGTTTAAAAAAACATTTAAGGCCATTTATTGATTTAGAAACCCAGTTAAGGTTTTCGTACCTGTCCACTTTTTGACTGAGCTGTTTGAGATATTACCTTATAGGCTGGAATACCATACTTGTTTACCATCATGATCCCCAATTAAGGCAGGAGAAGGTAACTCTGTCAAGGATTTCATTTTAATTATGGCCCTTTTCGACTTAGAAACTCAGTTATATTTTTCATTCTTGTCCACTTGTTGACTTAACCATTTGAGATATTACTTTGAAAGTTGGGATACTTATGTACCATCATGACACCTATCTGTAAGCAAGAGAAGATAACCTTGTATGTCTTGATTTGTACTCTGAAATTCCTAGTTAAAATTGTATACACAACTGGCACTGTCATGCACATATATAATTAACCACTTAAAGTATTAATTTAAAACTTTGCTGTAGTATTAAAGAATAACAAACAATTAATTTTCATAATTCTTTGCTTAATATCTTGCTGTTTGTGGCCCATGTTTATACAGATCCTTGTTTTGCCTTTTACTAACAAACTTGTTTTATTGGCAAGTACTAAAAAAAGTCAAGCGCGATGTCCTACTGACAGCTCTTGTTAAAATTATTTTCTGAAGCTTTCATTTATGAATTTTGTACACATTTGATAAAACCAAATGCATAAACTCTTCTAGAGGTCACAACTCTACTGAAGCAAACATTTTTACAGGCATTTGCAGATCTAGGCAACTTTTATTTACATCATGTGAACACTCACCAAGTTTCACATCATGTTCTCTGAACTTAGTTTTCTTTAATTTCTATTTTCAGGTGAAACAAAACAGGGGTATTTTTCGGTAATTAATTACCAGTGTACAGGATGGTCTTTAGTGAAAAGTTTTCTTGCCATTGACCAGGGTCTTGATCATCTGGACATCATTGCAGTTACATGGGACATGCACACTGCAAATGTTGAAGGTAAGGTTAAGTTATAGTTAATTTGACTATGAAAACATAATCAGATTAAGTGACAAGGTCATTTGTGTATCCATTTAATGCTGTACCTTTTGTAAAAGCATTCAAAGATGACCTAAAGACTGTTCATGCCATGCAATGCCCGAACCCACCCAAACCCATCACAAAACGCCAAGCCCAACCAAGCCCAGCCCAGTCCAGCCATGCCATGCAATGCCCCTCCCCACCCCAACCCACCACACCACACCACACCACACCAAGCTAAACCCTGTTTAGCCAAGCCCAGTCCAGCCCACTCACCCTAGCCAGCCCATCCTTGCCTCACCTCTCCTTGCCTTGCCTCACTTCCCTCCCAGCCTTGCCTTGCCTTGCCTCCCCTAGCCTAACCTAACCTTATCTTACATAACCTAGCCTCAACCCAGCCTCACCCTAGCCAGCATAGCCCAGCCTCACCTTGCCAAGCCCAGCCTCACCTTGCCAAGCCAAGCCCAGCCAACTCCCAGCTCCAGCCCAAACCCCATCTCCAGCCTAGCCTAGCCTAGCCTAGCCTTACCTTACCTAGCATCACCCCAGCCTCCCCCTAGCAAGCACAGCCCAGCCTCACCCTGCCCAGCTCTACCTCACCTCGCCCAGCTCACTCCCAGTCCAGCCACTGCCATGCCATGCCATGCCATGCCCACCCCAACCCACCACACCACACCACACCACACCAAGCTAAACCCTGTTTAGCCAATCCCAGTCCAGCCCACTTGCACTAGCCAGCCCAGCCTTGCCTCGCCTCTCCTTAATTGGCTCGCCTCGCCTTGGGTCGCCTCCCTCCCAGCCTTGCCTTGCCTCCCCTAGCCTAGCTTAACCTAACATAACCTTATCTTACCTTACCTAGCCGTAATCCAGCCTCACCTCAGCCTCACCCTAGCCAGCACATCCCAGCCTCACCTTGCCTCTCCTAGCCTCACCTTGCCAAGACCATCCCAGCCAACTCCCAGCCAAGCCAAGTCCCAGCCCCAGCTCTAGCTCCAGCCCTAGCTCCAGCCCAAGCTCCAGCTCTTGCCTTGCCTTGCCTTGCCTTGCCTTGCCTCAACCCAGCCTCACCCTAGCAAGCACAGCTAGCCAGCACAGCCCAGCCTCACCTTACCAAGCCAAGCCCAGCCAACTCCCAGCTCCAGCCCAAGCCAGCTCCAGCCTAGCCCAGCCTACCCTAGCCTAGCCTTACCTTACCTAGCTTCACCCCAGCCTCCCCCTAGCAAGCACAGCCCAGCCTCACCCTGCCCAGCTCTACCTCACCTCGCCCAGCTCATTCCCAGCCCAGCTCACTCCCAGTCCAGCTCACTCCCAGTCCAGCCATGCCATGCCATGCCATGCCATGCCCACCCCAACCCACTACACCACACCACACCAAGCTAAATCCTGTTTAGCCAAGCCCAGTCCAGCCCACTTGCACTAGCCAGCCCAGCCTTGCCTCGCCTCTCCTTAATTGCCTCGCCTCCCTCCCAGCCTTGCCTTGCCTCCCCTAGCCTAGCTTAACCTAACATAACCTTATCTTACCTTACCTAGCCGTAATCCAGCCTCACCTCAGCCTCACCCTAGCCAGCACATCCCAGCCTCACCTTGCCTCTCCTAGCCTCACCTTGCCAAGACCATCCCAGCCAACTCCCAGCCAAGCCAACTCCCAGCCCCAACTCCAGCCCCAGCTCTAGCTCCAGCCCAAGCTCCAGCCCTTGCCTTGCCTTGCCTCAACCCAGCCTCACCCTAGCAAGCACAGCTAGCCAGCACAGCCCAGCCTCACCTTGCCAAGCCCAGCCTCACCTTGCCAAGCCAAGCCCAACCAACTCCCAGACCCAGCTCCAGCCCAAGCCCCAGCTCCAGCCCAGCCTAGCCTAGCCTAGCCTAGCCTTACCTTACCAAGCTTCACCCCAGCCTCCCCCTAGCAAGCACAGCCCAGCCTCACCTCGCCCAGCTCATTCCCAGCCCAGCTCACTCCCAGTCCAGCCATGCCATGCCATGCCCACCCCAACCCACCACACCACATCACACCAAGCTAAATCCTGTTTAGCCAAGCCCAGTCCAGCCCACTTGCACTAACCAGCCCAGCCTTGCCTCGCCTCTCCTTAATTGGCTCGCCTCGCCTTGCCTCGCCTCCCTCCCAGCCTTGCCTTGCCTCCCCTAGCCTAGCTTAACCTAACATAACCTTATCTTACCTTACCTAGCCGTAATCCAGCCTCACCTCAGCCTCACCCTAGCCAGCACATCCCAGCCTCACCTTGCCTCTCCTAGCCTCACCTTGCCAAGACCATCCCAGCCAACTCCCAGCCAAGCCAACTCCCAGCCCCAACTCCAGCTCTAGCTCCAGCCCTAGCTCCAGCCCAAGCTCCAGCCCTTGCCTTGCCTCAACCCAGCCTCACCCTAGCAAGCACAGCCCAGCCTCACCTCACCTCTCCTAACCTCACCTTGCCAAGCCCAGCCCAGCCAACTCCCAGCCCCAGCCTAGCCTTGCCTTGCTTTGCCTTGCCTTGCCTTGCCTCAACCCAGCCTCACCCTAGCCAGCACAGCCTAGCCTCACCTCGCCCAGCCGAGCCTTACCTCGCCCAGCTAACTCCCAGCCCAGCCAAGCCAAGCCTCGACTAGCCTTGCCTTACCTAAACTAGCCTCACCCCAGCCTCACCTTAGCCACACCCTAGCCCATTCTCAGCCCCAGCCTCAGAATGTTCATCCTTTAAGGACCATTAAGGAAAGTCTATTACTATGCAAAGCATGTCAAGACAATGTGAAGTCATAGTCTAAATACCTAGTAGGGAATGTCTTGAAAGGAAGTGGTAGGAGGTTATAGAAGTAAAAGTATTACAAAGTCAAAGTTTCAAGGTGCCATAGCAGTCTTAATACCATTTAAAGCTTCTCATAGGGTAGTAGGTTCATTTGAAGGATTCTTCAGGCAACTCATTTTTGACAAAAACTTCTCATTAGCTAGTAAGTAAAATTTAAAGGACTGTTCAGGCTACTCATTTTTGACAAATGTAACTTCTCACTGGGTATTAGGTTCATTTTAAGGTACCTACAATGTAAACAGTAATGGTTCTTCTGCACATGAGCCTTAATTGGCCTTAGGTTACTTATCATTGAAAAATTTATTAATTTTCTGATATCTTTTATAGTAACACAATTTGAATTTGTTAAGATTTCATTTGTGACTGTATTTTTGTACAAATGTGATAAAATCTGAAACTAGCATGCTTTCAGGGTTAGGCACAAGTTAATTGCCTTAGAGAAAGATAGCTAGTGGTTAGCATCATATAAAGTGTATGCACAAAGATCATTTAATGGCTTTTAGGTCAGTCACTATACAACAGTTTTGGTTTTTGGTCTTTTGACCTAATTTTGTTTTTGCTAAAATGTTGACATATTTGTAGGTCTGTAATCTCAATACTTGCTTTCGCAAATTTGTTTTTGTCTTCCCGTGAATAATCCCTCTGAATGTGCTTTATGGTAAGTCTGTCTTCAAACTGGCAATGCCAAGCAGGCTTCCTAGGTTAGGCACAAATTAAGTATCCTGTTAGCTGGTTTAACTGAGATATACAATGTACCCAGTAGGCTGTCCAGTATTGTTATAGTCTGTTGTCCAGAGCTTTGTAGAGAGAAAGCAAGTGCTTGAGATTATATATAATTGTCATAGGACAAGAAGATTGTTATTGTAGCTTAAGAAACAAAAGCATTAATGCCATTTGAATACACCTGTAAGGACAGTTTAGGCCAATCATTTTTAACAAAAGCTTCTCATAAGGCAGTAGTATAATTTAAAGCACTGTTTCTGCCAACCATTTTTAATAAAAATTTTGTCAAGACAAAGAGTCCTGTTAAGTTAAATCATCATATTTTTATCAGATTTCTTTTAAGTTGTAAGTTAGTTTGTTTCATTTAAAGGACTGACCTAAAAACTAATCATGCCAATCAATTAACAAAGAATTTTGTTAAAGGAAGAATATAATAATGCTGGAAAGGAATTATGCATACACAAGATAATTCTATCTTAGGAGATGTAATTTTTAGAGTTCAAAATCAGGCATTTGATGTAAAGAGTACCTAGAACAGTCATGTCTGTTGGCATCTGTATTGCATTTCAATTTATGTGTTTCCCTTTACTGTAAGTATTATATGCAGTAAATAACTTAAAGGATTTAGTTTTTATGTTTAATGAAATTTATCCGTTGAGACCTGAGGAAATAGCCCAGCCCAGCCCAGCCTCGACTTACCTAACCTTACCTAACCTAACCTAACCTAACATAGCCTCACCCCAGCCTCACACTAGCCAGCACAGCCCAGCCTCACCTTGCCTTGCTCAGCCCAGCCCAGCCCAGCCCAGCCTCACCTTGCCTTGCTCAGCCACACCTAGCCCAGCCCAGCCCAGCCCACTCCAAGCCCCAGTCCCAGAATGTTTATCCTTTAAGGACCATTAAAGTAAGTTTGTTATGCAAAATATTATTGTCTAGCCTCGCCTTGCCCAACCTCACCTCGCCCAGCCCTAGCCTAGCCTAACCTTACGAAGCCTCATCCTAGCCCAGCCCAGCCCAGCCCAGCCCAGCCTTGCATAGCCTCGCTTCACCCAGCCTCCCTTTACCTCACCTTACCTTACCTAACCTAGCCTCACCCCAGCCTCACCCCAGCCTCACCCTAGCCAGCACAGCCCAGCCTCGCCTTGCCTTGCCTTGCTCATCCTCACCTAGCCCAGCCTACTCCCAGCCCCACCCATAGAATGTTCATCCTTTAAGGACCATTGAAGAAAGCCTATTGCTATGCAAAACATGTCAAGACAATGTGAAGTCAAAGTCTAAATACCTAGTAGTGAATGCCTTGAAAGAAAGTGGTAGGAGGTTATTGAAGTAAAAGTATTACAAAATCAAGGTTCCAAGGTGCTATAGCAGTCTTAATACCATTTAAAGCTTCTCATAGGGCAGTAGGTTCATTTTAAGGATTGATCAGGCAACTCATTTTTGACAAAAACTTCTCATAGGGTAGTAGGTTCATTTGAAGGATTCTTCAGGCAACTCATTTTTGACAAAAACTTCTCATTAGCTAGTAAGTAAAATTTAAAGGGCTGTTCAGGCTACTCATTTTTGACAAATGTAACTTCTCACTGGGTATTAGGTTCATTTTAAGGTACATACAACGTAAATAGTAATGGTTCTTCTGCACATGAGCCTTAATTGGCCTTAGGTTACTTATCATTGAAAAATTTATAAATATTCTGATATCTTTTATAGTAACACAATTTGAATTTGTTAAGATTTCATTTATGACTGTATTTTTGTACAAAGGTAATAAAATCTGAAACTAGCATGCTTTCAGGGTTAGGCACAAGTTAATTGCCTTAGAGAAAGATAGCTAGTGGTTAGCATCATATAAAGTGTATGCACAAAGATCATTTAATGGTTTTTAGGTCAGTCACTATACAACAGTTTTGGTTTTTGGTCTTTTGACCTAATTTTGTTTTTGCTAAAATGTTGACATATTTGTAGGTCTGTAATCTCAATACTTGCTTTCGCAAATTTGTTTTTGTCTTCCCGTGAATAATCCCTCTGAATGTGCTTTATGGTAAGTCTGTCTTCAAACTGGCAATGCCAAGCAGGCTTCCTAGGTTAGGCACAAATTAAGTATCTTGTTAGCTGGTTTAACTGAGATATACAACTACCCAGTAGGCTGTCCAGTATAGTTATAGTCTGGTGTCCAGAGCTTTGTAGAGAGAAAGCAAGTGCTTGAGATTATATATAATTGTCATAGGACAAGAAGATTGTTATTGTAGCTTCAGAAACAAAAGCATTAATGCCATTTGAATACACCTGTAAGGACAATTTAGGCCAATCATTTTTAACAAAAGCTTCTCATAAGGCAGTAGTATAATTTAAAGCACTGTTTCTGCCAACCATTTTTTAATAAAATTTGTCAAGACAAAGAGTCCTGTTAAGTTAAATCATCATATTTTTTATCAGATTTCTTTTAAGTTGTAAGTTAGTTTGTTTCATTTAAAGGACTGACCTAAAAACTAATCATGCCAATCAATTAACAAAGAATTTTGTTAAAGGAAGAATATAATAATGCTAGAAAGGAATTATGCATACACAAGATAATTCTATCTTAGGAGATGTAATTTTTAGAGTTCAAAATCAGGCATTTGGTGTAAAGAGTACCTAGAACAGTCATGTCTGTTGGCATCTGTATTGCATTTCAATTTATGTGTTTCCCTTTACTGTAAGTATTATATGCAGTAAATAACTTAAAGGATTTGTTTTTTATGTGTCATGAAATTTACCAATTGAGATCTGAGGAAATTGAATGGCTCCAGATGAAAAATATGCCTCTATAAAAGTAGCAAAGGAACATAACTTTGCTATAAATACATGACTTGTGACAGCAATTGGTGGTGCATTTACCTTACCTTACCTTACCTAACCTAGCCTCACCCTAGCCAGCACAGCCCAGCCTCACCTTGCCTTGCCCGGCCTCACCTCCCCCAGCCCAGTCCCATTCCCAGCCCCAGACCCAGCCCCGACCCAGCCCCTGCCGCCCGCCCCCCCCCCCTGCCCTGCCCTGCCCAGCCCAGCGCAGCCTTGCCCAGCCTCGCCTATCGTGTTGTGGATGTGAAAGGTTTATTTTTAAGGTTAATTAAGGCATTCATATTTAGGGAAAACTACACTTCATTGAGATAGGTATTTTCACCATAATTATGGTAAATAACTTCTGTTATGGTTAACTTTCATGTTCATTAAAATTGTCAATGTACAAAATACTGCAATAATGTTAACTGTAAGAGGGCAACACTTGAGACTAGTACAATAAGTGGAGCCCATTACAGACATAAAACCACAGGTGCCACGATGCACAGAACAAACACACAGCAGAGTTATGGTTATTGCCTTGGAGTGTCAGTTACCCATAATGTTTGGTAACTGCTTTCAAATGAAAAGGAAGGTAATTGCGAAAGTCCCGTTTTCATTGGTCTGCAAATAAAGCTCCCCACTAAGGTTTTTTTGTTTCAATTTATTTCAGGTAAACAGAGACATTGTTGAAGATACAAGTACTCCTGTGGACTATTCAACAAAAAATTCCAGTTGTTCAAGTGACACCTTCGTTAATTGCCTCTTCCACACCTCTGAAAAGAACAACGTTCCTTTTAGAAAGTAAGTAGGTGTTTTATGCCCCCAAAGAGTGTCATTAAAATCACACCGTCCGTCTGTCTGTGAGTCCGCCTTTACATTTTTTCATGTCCGGGCTCTAACTTTGTCATGCATTGAAAAACTTTAAATAGCTTTGCACAAATGTTCAGCACATCAAGACGATGTGTTGTGTGCAAGACCCACGTCCCTACCTCACAGGTCAAGGTCACACGTAGACGGTAATGGAATCCTCTATATATGCACACATTCGTGTCCGGACTGTAACTTTGTCATGCTTTGAAGGATTTTAAGATAACTTGGCACAAATGTTCCGCACATCAAGACAACGTGTCATGTGCAAGACCCACGTCCCTACCTCAAAGGTCAAGGTCACACATAGAGTTTGAAGGTAATGGATTCCTGTATTATATGCACACATTTTTGTCCAGACTGTAACTTTGTCATGCATTGAAGGATTTTGAAATAACTTGGCACAAATGTTCAGCACATCAGGACAACGTTTTGCATGCAAGACCTATGTCCCTACCTCAATGGTCAAGGTCACACTTAGAGTTTATAGGTAATGGAATACTGTATATATGTGTATCCTGACTGTAACTTTGTCATGCACTGATTGATTTTAAAATGACTTTGTACAAAATGTTCAGCACATCAAAACAATGTGTTGCATGCAAGACCCACGTCCCTACCTCAATGGTCAAGGTCACTCTTTATGTTTAAAAGTAATGGAATACTGTATGCATGGTAACTCTGTCATGCATGGAATGATTTTAAAATTACATGGCACAATTGTCGAGCACATGGAGAGGGAACAGACTGTGAGACACCTCTTTCGGGGGCATTTGTCACTTGTGAGGGACAGCTCTTGTTTTTAATGTGAAAATAGTGAACACTTGCCGAGCCTGCTGACATTGTTTCAAGATAATTGTCACTTTGGCAGTTCAAGGTATGTTGAGTGCTTCCATCTGTGAGGACGAGGTTTCTGGCTGTAACTTCCTTATGCATCGAAGGAGTTCACCACAATGTGACAGCCTGATATGTGCAAGACCCAGGTCTGTAGCTGTAAGGTCAAGATCACACTCTGAAACTAAATGTCTGAAATAGACACGAGTTCTTACTATGATTTTCATTAAAGTTTATCTTCTTTCTGTTCTTGATTTTCCTAAAAGTTGTCTGAAGGTACAAGACAATCTATGAGTAGATAGCAAATCAGCCATGTCAGAATGAAAATCTTAAGTTACAAAGTATGCCAGAATTGATAATGATAATTAAAATAAGAATAAAAGTTGCAGACACAAACAAATTTGAAAAAGCACTTAAAGGTTTTAATTTTTATGTTTTATGAAATTTACACATTCAGAGACCTGAAGGTATTATTAAATGGCTCCAGATGGAAAATACGCCTCTATAAAAGCAACAAAGGAACATTACTCTGCTATAAATACATGACTTGTGACAGCATTTGGTTGGGATCATGCACCTCCCTAAATATACATTCCTGCCAAGCTTCAATAAAATTGGAATAAACAGTACCAAGATATGGCTCCCAGCGGAAAAGTGTGACAAAGGGAAGAACAACACCAAAACAATATCCCTTCTCCCCTTATGGCGATGGATGATGAGAATAATGGTTGCTGGCATCGTGTGTGATGTATGATATCAAAACGTTAAATGATGTCATAAATTATGTCATCAACATAATTGCATTTAGTAGGTGTTTAAGCTAGTTACTGGTCAGGTTATTTTTGGTGAGATGCACAAAGGTCAACACAAAGAAGCAACAATATACAAAATCATTGGGTTGGGCTCTCAAAGCATTACTTTTGTTACTATAGGAATGATGAAGAACATAATATGGTTATATCATTTTTCGAATATCTATTGTTGTAAGTTGTCTTCACCATTAATTTTGAAAATTTTTGATTAAAAACAACCTGAAACTAAAAAGGTTTTGACGTCCTTATCAGAACATTTTAAAGCCCCTTGTTTGACTAAATTGTATTAGATATGGTAATTTCTAAGTTAGATATTTGCTAACTTTGATTATAAGATTTTTTGTAACACAAAAACAATCGCCGAATATCAAATTGGTGTGAAATAGTGAAAAACTTAAAAGTTAATGGAAATTTTAATGGATGTAAAAGAGCACTTAACCTGCTGTGGCAAAAAAGAAACAAGGAACAGATGGAAATATAAGGTGACTTCTTAGTCTGTATACAAAGAGGTGCAGGAAAGAATACATTGTTTACTTTTGGTATCAGGCAATGTATTGGAATAAGACATTTAGATCACCCTTCATCTTACCTACACCCAATTCTCTTTTTATGAAAAGCGCATGAATAAATGCTAGATGCAATGGTTAAATTACTTATCTGTCGTAGATCCCTTCCTTTGATAAAGATACATACTTGTTCTCCATTTCTTTGCAACATTATAGATGTGTATGTGTTGAAATGTTTCTGATAAAACATCTAAATATTAAAAAAACTGTACATGTATAACAATATGTTGGCATTTTTGGGGTAGTCTATGGGTGTCTCTAGTAAATAGTCGCCCAAGAAAAAGAAAAATTGAAGTCAATGCAATTTGTTTTTGTCAATGTAATTTTACACTTTTAAAAACAGATTATTTTGGGTACTGGTTTTTATTTTGTAAAAAAATCTTTTTAAGAAACAATTATTGTTTTAAAAATAAGAAATGATTCAGCATTTATGACTGCTCCTACCATGAACTTCCAGCAACATGTATTCCATATAAGGCCCTGCCCTTAAGGAGAGAGATTATAAAAAAGCTATTAGCTTTCTACTCTACCCTTCATGTACGAATTATGTTCATATTTTGTAAAATGTTTTAAATTAATAAAATATTGTTTAAACTAAGTGCAGTGCCAATATAGTTATTGTCTTCTATCACTTGCTATCTTCATTTTTCCTGGATGAATTGGATTCATTATGATTGTCATTCATTTGATCAAATCATTGATCAAACTATAAAAAAATGATAACAGGTTTCTACATGAAAATGTTCTGGACAGTGCTTGAAATAGTTTAGACCTAGTGATTTAAAGAATTTTCAACAGTTCCTGGGCTACTCCATAAAATATACCAGGTTGTGCTAAAATATGTGGAAGAAATAGTCATGAATTTTATCCTTTGAAGATATTCTGGACTATGTTGGAATTTAGTACTCTGGAATCGTTATCTCTAGTTCTGTGCTTCTTGCTAGATATGGAAGATATAGCTTAATATGCCACGCAAATTTATCGTGGAATATAATAGATATTTGCATATGAACAGTGCCCTTGACATTTAAATACAGTCTTTTAGTTGAACAATGAAGTTACTCTTGTCCTAAAATAGAACCTTCATACACATAGCACATAGTTACTCATAGCAGGTGTCAGCATTAGATGTTAAAATACATCTAGATATTTTAGATGATTGCACACCACATATATTTCATTAATGCATATGGCGTTATGAAAGTGGTCCAATCAATGAGTCTGTCCTGCATGAGGTTATGAAATGTGCGGCATACCTCATGATCCAGAAAGGACTTGGGGAGTATGATGGGTCCAGAGACATCAAACAAAAAGACACTATTACTGGACTCGTGTATAATCCGGGAGAAGATAGGACAACTTGAGTACTTTCAAGTATCTGCATTTGATTAAATTGATAGGTTAGCTATATATATTCAAAATTTAAAAAACAAAGGTTAGCTATATATATTCAAAATTTAAAAAACAAAGGTTAGCTATATATATTCAAAATTTAAAAAACAAACAGAAAACTATCAAAGGTATCAAATTCCAGCATAGTCCCGAACATTTTTTGGTATAAGCTTGAACCAATGGAACTATCTGCATGGAATAAATTTCAGTTTGGCCAAAAGTATTTAAGTGGTAGAATTGAAACTAACTTTCTAGTAAGCATTTCTGGGCTGGACCAGATCCTTTTCCATCAGAAACATTTTCTATCACAACACGAAATATTTGCCACCTGACGCACTGGAATTCGTGTAATGTGTGAAAAAACACAGTAGCGATGATTTTCAGGAAAATTGAAGATGACACTAGTATAGAATACACTTAACTTTCTTACTCTGTGCATAGTCAAGCCGGTACTTTGATTTCAATGAATGGAAATTGATATTTCTGCACTGTTATGTGACTGTTTGCTCATACACATTTTAGCTCTGACACTGAATTTTTATTTTTTTGAGCAACTTTGAAACTGCACATCATTAGAATATAAGCATCGATACTACTGGTCAATCTTAAAGGATATTTTTTAAACACCCTAACAGATCATCAAAAGTAATTAGAATGTTTGCTTTGATCTTTGACCCTTATTAGCATATTATGGGACCCAATCTTGAGGAAGTCAGTTCAAACCTAAAAAAAAAAAAAGAAATCATACTGACTAAAAAAAGGATCCTTCTGGACCAACTTTTTAAAGAAAGACACCCATAGGCTACCCAAAAACACACCAGAAAACACCAAAGAGTAACATTTTTTTTTATATTTAAATGTCAAATTAGAAACATTTTATTAAAAATGCATCAACAATTTTGCAAAAAACTGGAGTAAAGTATGTATCTTTATCAAAGGAAGGTTATAATCTACGCTAGATAAGTAATTTAGCCATTGCATCTAGCATTTTCATGTGCTTTTCACTTGATTTTACATTAAATTTTGCTTATACGGAAAACTTTTAAAACTGTACTTGTTTAAAACCACAGTAGTGGAGCTCTACAAATTCAAATTAGGACCTCCCAGTTAAAATTGACCCTTTGTGCTCTCGTGTATGTTGTTTTACAGCCAATGGTAGTCAGGTGAGCAATATAGCGCCATCTTGGCCCTCTTATTATAAAAAAACACACTTGGATATAGATATAATGGTACTGTAAATGCCTTATTCCGAATACATTACCTAATATAAAAAAGACAAACAAAAACTGAATTTTTTCATGGCGGCTTTGATGCCTCAAATTAAATCTATTCTTGTTGCTCTCTCAATTTTACGCCAATTTAATTTTCAGTGTTAGATAAGTATATACCTTAGGTTGTAATAATAATAATAATAATAATAATCAAATCTTTATTTCATGAAGGTTACATATCAGACATACAAGGATTTACATGTAAATCAAAATACATCTTATTTTCATATGGCCTTCAACAAATTGAATGTAAAAGAAGAATTAAAATGCAACAACAATAACATACCGTTGATAGAGAAATATGAAACAAAATATGATTTACTAAAGTTAGTTATACATTTTTACAATTTAACAGTCATATTTTCAAAAGTCTATTTTTTAGCAAAGTTAGATATGACAAAAGTAAGACAAAAATTGTTAAAATTGTTGAAACTTTCTTTTGATAAGACAGACACTCAAAAATTTAGACCAAAAGTTAGTGCGGAAATATATTTGTAGAAGTAAATTTTAAATTTAGAACAATTGTATTTTCATATGGCCTTCAACAATATAAAAGAATAATTAAAATGCAACAACAACAACATACCGTCTATAAAGCATTATGAAACAAAATATGATTTGCTAGTTATACATTTCAATTGAACAATCATATTTTTCAAATAGTATATTTGTTTGGCAAAGTTAGATATGCAAAAGTGAGACAAAAATATTTATTTATATAAAATATTTATAAATTGTATTTGTATTTAAATGTTTTGAATTCAGGAATTCCTCTAATATCAAACGGAATATCATTCCAAACTTTCATACTAAAATACGAGAATGAATCTTTATAATAATTGGTTCGAGGTATTCTTTGTAAAACAAAATCGTTGTGCACATTCTTATTATTACAGTAAAAATTATTAAAATATTATTATAGTAAAAAAGGGCTTTAAAAAAGTTCTGATAACCTTTTTAGTTTCAAGTTGTTTTTCTTGAAATTTTGTCAAAATGAATCTTGAAGACATCTTACACAAAAATTTAATGATATTCAAAAAGTGAACTTACCTTATCACATTAGTACTTTATCATCTCCATTGTAACAAAAAGAATTTCTTGAGGGTGCAACTCAATGATTTTGTATATTGCTGCTTCTTTGTGTCACTGGTTAAAAAAAATCTTACCAATAATTACCTGACCAGTAGCTAAATGAAACACCTAATTGCGATTATGTTGATGACATAGTTTATGACATCATTTAACGTTTTGATATCATACATCACACACTATGCCAGCAACCATTATTCTTATTATCCATCACTATAGGGGGAGAAGGGATATTGTTTTAGTGTTGTTCTTTCCTTTGTCACACTTTTCCGCTGGGAGCCATATCTTGGTACTGTTTATTCCAATTTTATTGAAGCTTGGCAGGAATGTATATTTAGGGAGGGGAATGATCCCCACCAAATGCAGTCACAAGTCATGTATTTATAGCAGAGTAATGTTCCTTTGTTGCTTTTATAGAGGCGTATTTTCCATCTGGAACCATTTAATTTTCTCAAGACTCAACAGGTAAATTTCATGAAACATAGAAATTATATCCTTCTAATTTGTAGAATAACAAAAACTTTCTATTTCAATCTCTGAAACCAGTTATCAAATTTGAATTGTTACAAGTGTGCTAAAATAATCTAATGATGACCCCTTTGTAATATCCTGGCTGTTACCCCTACACTCCCTGCCATCAACCCACCCGGGGGTTCACTTAGTTTCATATAGGCTTATATAGGAAAAACTTCTTCTCTGAAACCACAAGACCTAGAGCTTAGATATTTGGCATGTAGCATTGTCTAGTGGACCTCTACCAAGATTGTTCAAATTATGAGCCCAAGGTCACTTGATTTCGCATACGCTTATATAGGGAAACTTCAAAACACCACTAGGCCCACAGACAGAGCTTAGATATTTGGAATGTTACTAAGCATTGTGTAGTGGAACTCTATGAATTATGTTGAAATCATGACCCCTTGTAATATTGGCAATTGATAATAGGGCCATCTTGACCCTCTGATTACAGTAACTTGCAGAAAAAAGGACCCCCTCCAAGAAGAGGCTTAATGGGATGGTTAAAATTATTTTCAGAATTTGATAATGTTTGGCACACTTTGTAGTCTCTAACAATGGAAAAAAATTAGAAACTGGATTTACCTCATTTGACAGTGGATATAAATTCGATGAATTTGCTTGTTTTCATTACTTTTCTCAACATTGGAATACAAAATGTACTTTGATGTTGTATTTCAGATTTTCATTCTGACATGGGCAAATTGCTGTCTACTCATAGATTGTCTTGTACCTTCAGACAAACTTTTCATGAAAATCAAGAAATGAAAGAAGATAAATCTTTGTGAAAATCAGTAAAATTTAATTAAATGTAAAACGCTTTCACACTATAACAAATTATCTATGCATATCATATATATAATAAGTAGTATTTTGTGATTAATGTTTCAACACAATTAGCAACTGATCTTGCTTTAGACTTTGCAGAAGGTCTGTTTGAAGGGATTTGTCACCTTCTTAGCCTCTTTATCAGCTCTTCATGCCTTTTTGAGAGTCCCAATGTGTGTAATTTATAGGAATGGATTTGTCTGGGGTCACAACGTAAGACAGAGTTGATGTGGGGTTTTTGGAGTCTGGTCATAAACGTGGCAGGCTGAATGTTACATGTATTGTTTCGATTTCTGTATATGCTTTTTCACCTGGTAAGTAGAATTACAAAATGTACATAAATTTCCTTACGTACTTTAACAGTAACTGTTATGCTGCGGACAAGAAATCAGGCAAGGTAGAGTTTGTGTACACTGCATTCCTCCCAATTGTGCTCTATCACTGTATGAAGTTCTAAGTACATGCAAAATAAAAATAAATTTTTCCCTTTGATGCTTTTGCATGTTGCCCGGCTATAAAAACCAATAAAAGGAGATGAATAAAAAAAAAGGCAATGTAGTGTTATGGTTCTTGCGCACAGCACTTTCTCTGAGTGTCCTCTCTCTTTGTATGCAATTCCTTCAATACTTTTAGAGTTATTTTCAGGAAAATGTAACAAAAAGACATGCTATATTTCAGAAAAAGTGTTGCATATTAATGATCTTGCATAAATAAAGACAAGTAACACA
Organism: Saxidomus purpurata; assembly: GCA_022818135.1. Taxonomy (NCBI): domain Eukaryota; kingdom Metazoa; phylum Mollusca; class Bivalvia; order Venerida; family Veneridae; genus Saxidomus; species Saxidomus purpurata. Next base: position 138,271 of record JAFMSR010000049.1, read on the forward strand.
TTGTATGCAAAAGTTCTGTAAATTTTAATCAGTATGATGAAGATTGTAGCAAAGGACTTAAACTTTGAATTTGAAACATTTTCACAAATTTTCCTCATTTTGAAAGGCTGCTCAATATGTTAACCTTATTTTGAAGGTGTATGTGCTCCCCAAGGAGAAAAGGAAAGCACCAGTCAGGTTTATTTTTGGGCTGACAAACAAAGCAAACTCTTGTGCCAAGTTAAAACTGGACAGGATGGGATATGTAGTGATGTTCAAGGTTGTTAAGGAGATGGTTACCAGATAGTTAGCAGAACAGTACAGGTGTAGGCAGTTGCTGACATGTTAGCCTAATCGCAGAACCAGGTATGATCTGTGACCTTAATGGTAACAGCATTTCAGAGGGTATACTTATTTCTTTCTTCCTTAAATGTGGCACGTACATATGAGAATATAATCAACAGCTTGAGGATTGCACCATGACATAATCCTTTGGAGTTTCATATGTCCGTCATGAAGGTCTGTATTGTGGGATCTCAGCCAAGTTAAATGAATAGCCAAATTACTTTTTAATGGTCAAAATTTGACAAATTTAAAGTTCTCTGGTCTTTAGCTGAAATTGTTCTTAATTACTCTTCACTAAACTTGCTGTAAATGTTGGTAATTGTTGAATATCTCGGTCAAGTTTAATAACAAGCCAAATAGCCCTAGTCTTTAACTGCCAAATAATGCTTAGGCCATAAGTCTCAACAGGTGTATTAACACTATTATTATGTGTCAGCTTGATTAAGAAATGAAATCACTCAGTAATCAACAGACTACACTATGACAATGTAGTCAAAGGCAATAACTCTGCTTACCATGCACAGTCATAAACAGAATTACATGTGCACAACTTGTTGCGCTCCTTAACATTTCTGTACAAGTGTCAAGTCTGTAGCTAAATTTAATCAGTTGGATGGATCAACAGCTGAAATCTTTATCTGTTGAAATAGGCATCCTCAATTAC
>JAFMSR010000049.1:139758-203130 GCA_022818135.1 Saxidomus purpurata
CAATAATACGCCAGTGACTTTCAAAAGCGTGTTTCAATTAGCATGGTCATTAAAATAGTTTGATTCATTTGAAATGGTTTTAATTGAGGTTTGTTAGCGCTTAGTAATAACTAATAATATAAGTTCTAATTATTCAAAGATGCCGAGTTTAACAAACGACTTTGTTTTTCGCACGAACTTGTTAAAAAGTACTTCGTTCTTGACTGTTTGATTGCCTGAAACCACTTCTACACGAGATGGAAATCATTTTATGGAGGAAAAAAACAAATGTCATAGTAAAGGTAAAAGTATAATATAATATAACACAGCTATTTTTGCTCTACTACTGCTCTTACATTCATCAAGATGAACTTATATACAAAGAAATTTATTATTTACGACTAGCTTAGCATACTATTATAGGCTGCTCGTCCGGTTACCGGACGACTATAAAAAATTCTAGCCGTGCGGTTACAGGACGAGCAGCCACTTCCACAAAAAAGAGGGGGGAGGGGGACTTTAAATTTCTCTTAGTAATACAGGCAGTGATAAATTGTTTAAATCATTAAGAAAAGTCGATATGTGTTAGTTAATTGGTCTGAGAAAAAATGGTCAGTCTACCGCCAGTCCATCAGGTCTAACAACGACACACTGTAATTACATATACAATAAACCAGTTACATATTAATTTATACATAGAGAACAATTATAAATATCAAAAAAACAAAAATAATATCAAACAGGGAATGCCACATACCAAAAACGCAGCCTCCCCAAAACGAGCCCCACAGCACCCAGAAGTGCACACCACCAACACACACACACACACACACACACACACACACACACACACACACACACACACACACACACACACACACACACACACACACACACACACACACACACACACACACACACACACACACACACACACACACACACACACACACACACACACACACACACACACACACACACACACACACACACACACACACACACACACACACACACACACACACACACACACACACACACACACACACACACACACACACACACACACACACACACACACACACACACACACACACACACACACACACACACACACACACACACACACACACACACACACACACACACACACACACACACACACACACACACACACACACACAATCATGTACACACACACACATACACTACCAACACACACTAGCATACAAAGCAAACACACGAGGACAAAACGAACAATTAAAGGAACAATCCATACCTGCAGTGAGTTAAAGGCTGTGTCAATACTGTGATCGACAAACGTGTGTTTATATGTTTCCTCATATGGGGCCGAAATATCATGTGGCCTAAACGGCAATGGGGCCGAAACGTCGAGGCCGAAACGGCATGAGCCGAAATGTCATGGGAACAAAACGTTTGTAATTGCGGACCGCAGCAGCGACCCACTATATTAAATACGTGGTGAGTAAAAGATGCATGGGGACTTAGGCACTTGATCGAATATATGCGTCTATCTTCATTGAAAAATTAAGGTACTTCTGAGATGAAAACTGTAGACACAGTCTATTGTTTTTGGAAAAGCAAGAGTTGTCGTTTGTAATTGAGATGTCGTTCGTTTCATAGAGGGCGCAATCTACGCTGATAAAAATAGAGAAAATCGCTTTTCAAGTTTCAGACGCAATCTACTGATCTGCGCTGAGAAAAATGGAAATATGATTGCTTTATCCACTTACACAGCCTTTGACATTATAGAAACGAAGTGCAGTCGACTGAATATTCTTGATTGCCTTTTTAAATACATATGATATTATCTTAGCTCATTTTTTTCCTATCCGTCAGTAGTTTGTAGCCGTGGTGTAATTGGTAGAGACGTTAGCTCATACACTTTTGTATAAGTGTACTTTTATGAATCCACGATTTCGAATCCCACCAACACCCAGTTTTTTTTTTTAAACTTTTTTCTGCTGTTTTAATCATCATTTTTAGCTTTTAAACCATTTTAGAATATTTTACGGCATAATGATGGAGATGAGAAATATGGACTGCTGATTGCTAGGATTTTGTTGTGAAAGTCACAGGAAGTGAGTAAAAGTGCTCTATTTACCATAGAATCAAATGGGACAAAAATGACCAGTGTAACACCATATTGAATGTATAATTATTTCAAATTGTGCTCACGTCTATCTCCAATAGGTGTTTTTCTTCTCTTATACTTCTAATAGAATGTATCTCACCCTCATTTAAGCTGATATTTCACTAGTCTCAATGATTCGACTCCAAATGTTTTTTTTTTCCAAATGTAGACCCATTTTACATACATAGGTATCTGCGCTTTTACGGAAGCTGGATAGCGCCTAACAAAAAAGCGCCTAACAAAAGATATAACGATATTCATCCGTTGGGTTAAGTTAATAATAATTTATTTCAGCTCGATTGTGAAGAAAGCTTGTTTCCATTGCGTGTGTTAGAGATTCACCTAGCAGGGATTACTTTTATTTACACTGTCCTGTGACTTTGGAACATGGTGGGGGTAAGAGTGAGGTTGGGTGCGCACCATAAACCGGTTTAAGCTCCCCAGTGGTGTTTTTGCCACTGACCGTTCCAAGGCGGTGCCCCACTGTGTTCCTTTAATTGTTCGTTTTGTCCTCGTGTGTTTGCTTTGTATGCTAGTGTGTGTTGGTAGTGTATGTGTGTGTGTGTACATGATTGTGTGTGTGTGTCGTGTGTGTGTGCGTGTGTGTGTGTGTGTTGGTGGTGGTGTGCACTTCTGGGTGCTGTGGGGCTCGTTTTGGGGAGGCTGCGTTTTTGGTACGTGGCATTCCCTGTTTGATATTATTTTTGTTTTTGTAGCTTATCGAGTCTCCCTCGAGTTCGCCTCCTGGAAGAACCAGTACTGGTGCCATGTGAGGTGTGAGGAAATTGGGTCATGACCCCAGTAGGGCTCGAACGCGTAACCTGCTGGATGAGCGGCTGACACCTTAACCTCTACACAATTATTTGGACTAATATTTCACATGCTTGAATCTGAAAAATGAATATATTTTATTTTTACTTTTGTATACATTTATTATAATATTAAGTAAGCAAGCTATTTTAAATATTTCTGCATATAATTCATTGACTGACATTTCAGATAGTTACATGGGCGTGGAACAAGGTGAAACATTATCTCCCTTTTATTTATAATCTTCATCAATGACATTCAAGTATACTTAGCAGCTGTTAACATCAATGCTTTTACTATAGATGAACTTCAAATATATATGTTACTATTTGCTGATGATAAATAAAGCAGTGGTTATGGTATTAAAACGGGACAGCGAAAATGTATCACTAAAATGTAATAATCCGCTTTTAATTTTTATTATATGTAATATTTTAAGGTATTTTTTATTGAATTTAGTTCTGTATAACATGTATAGGTTTGGTATGGTTCATATAGTTCAATGTTTCTTAGATCTTCCACTTTCGTTTGCATGTATAATTTTGATATGGTTCATACAGATCAATGTCTCTAAGATCTTCCACTTTCGTTTTTCATAATGTATTTACACAGCTTGTTACATAAATAAGATGTAGGAATTTAAATTGTCAGTCAAAACTGTGATTTTTCGTGTGATATAATTACTGTCTCACAGAAATAAAATGTGATAATTACAATAAATTAAACTATTATTTTGTGATAAGATTCAAGTAAAATATGTGATAATATTAAAGTAACTTGTGATATTTAAATAATGTGATTTTTTTATACTGATTACTGTACATATGGATTCATTGCCTCTCTGTCATACCACCAACACAAACGGACCACAATGGAAATAAGAGTTTACTCCTTTTTGTGTTGTCCCTGGTGTAGGTGTACATGCCATGATTATTATGTTTATGTTGTGATTTTGTTTCATTGCATTCATGTTTGTTTTAGCCATGTATGTACTCCATACCAAAATAAATCTTATCTTATCTTATCTTAAAACTTTTACATATCTTGGTGTTACTTTGTCAGCGAATGGTAGATTTTATCAAGCTTAAAAGCCATTGTCCACCCAATTGATCCACCTATTCTCACTTAACGCACTTTTTGAAAATGTTATTTTGTATATATCAGACAATGTCAAGCATTTTAAATTCCATGGTACTTTCAATACTAAGTTATAGATCTGAGATATTGGGTTTTCGTTAAGCATCGGACATTGTTCGTGCATATCTGAAGTTTCTGAAGCAAGTTCTTGGTGTTAAGCAACATAAACGCAACAGTGCAGTGTATGGCAAATTAGGTGTCTTTTCTTTGTATTGTCTTTGTATGTACTACGAAAAGTAAGAGTTGTCAAATACTGATTCAAAATTATGAAAAAGTCGAATTGATTTATGTATAAGTTAATGCTGATACAAGGAAGCAACAATTCATTGTTAAATAGTTGGTCTTATAATGTCAGAACCTTATTAGATCAGCTTGATTTTCCTCTTTTGTGGAATAATGCAGCAATAACTGTAGATAATATAAAAGCAGTATTTACAGCAGTAGAGTCTTCTTCGAAATTACATTATTACAAACAGTTTTAGTCAAACTTTGTTCAAGAAAGTTATTTACATGTTGTGAAACATTATGTACAAAGAAAAGACCTTGCAAGATTAAGATGTTCATCCCATAATCTAGAAATAGAAGAAGGCCGATATAGAATTGTTGCTAGATGTGATAGAATGTGTAATAGATGTCATTTGAATGAAATTGAATCAGAGTATCATTTTTGTATGTGCATGTATGTCCATTGTACAGAGTTTGGAGATCTAGTCTTCTAAGAAGATAATATCATACCTGGCCCAATTTAACCAAATTCAGAAATCGCATGTCTACTTCAAAGAAATCTGTAATTGTGAAGCTGGCTTAGTTCATACATCTTGCAATGAAGATTCGAAATAATCTTAGTTAATTTCTTTTTGCTAAAAGCAGTAAAGTAAAACTTTTTTGTACATTATATACATGTATACAAAATGTATTATAATGTATTCTAACGTTTGCTTACGACTGATTTAGTCACGTTTTTTTCATACTTTTCTATGAAATGATGTTAAAACAAATCGCCAATGAGAGATCGGCGAAAAACATATGCATTTGTTTATGCCAATAAACATTTGGACTTTTTTGACTTGTTGCAAAGTGAAGTAACATCTCAAAAAGTCTGATTGACTGTCAAATGATTGACCCTATAAAAATTCGTTAGTGTTTTACACTCCCTTTCTGATTGGATTGTTGTCGCATCAAGTAGGGCGAATATAAGCATTGTGACCGCCTACAGGTCGTACCGTATATACCTTGAACAAGGACGTCGGACCATATAAACTAGTGATGTTTTATACGTTTTTAATGAAAAATTGTGACTTTACTATAGTGTATACTTATGTATGTAGGACATTATCCCCTTGTCTATAAAGTCTATAATATAAACTATGTTAAAAATAATTAAAGCGCGCCTGGCGCCTTTGCATTGTCCATTGTCGCTTGCTGAAAGTCAACAATTTAGTAGCATTTAACCAGTTTTGCAGAATCCAGTAATTCCGGTCAGCAAATCATGATTGATCTAAAACTAAGTTCATGACATGATTATCTCCCTTCGAAATTCCTCCGCCATTTGTACAGGAAAGTATACGAAAAGATCGGCGGACTTTTAGTGTCTTAGTTATCTTTTTATTGTAAGTATTTTGGTAATTAAGCAGTTATTTCAAAAGAACTGCTGAAGCTTGAATACTTTAGTTATGTTTGTGTATGTTTTGTCATGTTTTGCAGGGCTCGACTTAGGACTGAAAACTTAATTGGACCTTCGGTCCACCTCATCTAGACTTCAATTGGCCCGACGTCAACTGACTTGGACCAAAATATTTGTACCAATAAAAACTATAAATTCACTATGCAAAATGATGTTTAAAAAAAAACGTGACATCGCGTGGAGTTTTCAGTGAAAATATCGATCGCGGGACTATCGCGTTTCTCTTCGTATTTCTGAGTGACTTTTTTTATTACATCATGTAATTAAACTGTTGATAAAATACACCTGTAAAAGCGAACTGTTACAGTTAGATTCTTTGAATCCCAAGGATTAATTCACACATCGTCGCCGCGGTATTTTCATTGCGAATCCGCGACCGCTATACTATTACCGCGTTTTTGATATCATCGTTTCAAAAAGTTATTTTTCGTCTGAACCTCAATGTATATGTAATATATTTATTCCCGTGAAATATCCGCCACTTCGTGGTAGGTGTGAAAAATAAGGCCTGTCATAAAGGATGACACAATTAACTCTTTCAATTTTGAAATTGTTTGCAAGTCCAAGCTATGTGATACCACTGATTGAGGTTCGTTAATTGATTATTCAAAACTACTGGAGTAATTTGTTCTGTTTGTTACAAAATCGTCGAGTTTCAGCGTGTCCGTCTATTTTGCTCTTTTTCAGCAGCTGTGAATTTTTCCAGTAACAATTTTCTTATATTCAGTTTAATAAATAACCTTTGCCGAATGAAGTAATTTTTACTGCAAACTTCTGTTAGTAATAGAGATAAAGCCGCAGGTGTCACGAGATCAAAGAAGATCGCCGACGCTTGTCGGCGCTAGTCAAGTTTCTTTGATCTTAGTAAAACATGTGGCATTAAAAAGACAGATATATTTTGACAGTTTAAGACATGTACAGTACACGCAAGGTGTTTTTTCCAAATGTCACCCAGTCACCGTGACAGAAATTCATTCTAGGTGACCGGTCACGGTGACGAGGTCACCCTAAAAAAATTTTGGTCACCCAAACGGCCACCGCGACCATTTACGATGCGCTGAGATATTCGGTCGCAGTGATTCACGGTGGCCGGTCGCGGTGAATCGCGGTGACCAACTTGACTGAAATAAAGTATTTTACAATCATTTTATTATATTTATTGGTGTACAAAATGTAGAATACATCAATTTCTGTAAATACTTTTTATTTTCATCTACGGTCTCTATTATTAGCACATCGTCAGCCGCGGTATTTCTGTTCGAATTGCCGCTCGAGTATTACTGCATAAAAAATCATCATTTTTAGATACATGTATAATTGTTTCAAAACGTTTTCTTTCCTTCCTGAACTTAAATTTATCACGTTTATGTAGATTTAAAATAATAATTCACGTAAACAATGTGCCGTAATTGGTCAATCTTTTTAATCCCAACTTGCCTTTTGTCAATCACGGTGGGTGTGAAAAATATCGCCTGTAATAAAGGATGACATATTTAACTCAAAAAATTGTTTGCAAACCCAAGCTATTTGACACAATTACTTCTGAAAGATAACTGTCAATTTTGAGTGAATACGCATATTTGTCTGCGGAGATTTTGAGTATCTCTTGTCTTACGAAAGTCGACAGACAATGCATCGAAAGTGCGTAAATATTTAAATTATTGTAATAATTATATTGTCCAATGTTCGAATTTCTCAAATGCAAAAAATGATTTAGATTTTATTATTTTGTACGGATCACACAAACAACCGGAATATTACGGAAATGCACATTATTAATAAAGAAATCTTGAATATCAAAACGAGTTGCTTGTTCGCAGCAGGAACGTAGAATCTGTATATTCTACGTTCCTGTTCACAGCGTACTTTTTGTTTTGTCATTTACGATTGCCTCAAATTTTTCAGTAACTGTCAACGTCCATGCTTTCCAAGTTAATTTTTTTTTCATTTTGCCAAATAAAGTTATTTTTACTTCAAAGTGTTTTCTATATCAAACGTAAAGCAGCAGGTGTTATGAGATCAAAGAATGCCGCCGCGATGGCCGGTTTCTTTGATCGCAGTGAGCACGTGGTATTAAAAAGAAAAAGTTTGAGACATTGACAATAGATTGATATTTTGGATTATTAGATCATAAGTTTGGAAAAGTTAAAGTAAGTTTGTTTTTTAGATTTATTGTGTTGCCGGGGTTGTTTTACTTGATCCTAAAGTATGTTAGTTTGTTGATAGCGGCATCGTAATTAAAACGATTTGGGCGTCGGAAAGTTTCGAAAAACATCAAATTACAATTATTTTTCTATTTTTTATTGACAATTTAATCAGTAAAAAAACATAACAAATATTCAAGTTTCGACCCGAATGTGGACACCGCGAAACACCGTGACCAGTCACCGCGATTCGCGGTGACGATGGTCACCGCGACCGGACACGCTAATTCGCGGTGACGGGTGACTCAGGGGGGCATTTGGGTGACCAAATTTGCGTGGTCACGATGATTGGAGATCGCGGTGATGGGTGACAATTGGAAAAAACACCTTGCATGTACTGTACAAGTGCTTGTTGACTTTGGATTATAAAAATATTAGTTTGGATGAGATAATGTTACGAGTAAGTTTTATTTTTGTTGATGTAATATATCGAAAATGTACGTCGGTTGGCCTATGAATTTCAATTTAAAATGTAGAGCTCTATAAAAGACAAAAAAGACACGTCTTTACAAATATCTACTTAAACAAATTTATATTTAATATCTTGTAAACCCGTTCAATCACACCAAATATGGCGATTTTATTAACCCCCACAAAGTGCCGCGATATTTCTCCGTACTGGAAGTCGCTTCAAGTTCCAAGTCACGCTTTGGCGCGATTGGAGGTGTATAAAACTCGACTTCAATTAGTTATAGATGGGTGTCAGTGACAAATCAGAAAGCACGTTATTAATTTGTTTGATAAACCCCTGACAAACAAAAATTTGTGCCATTGTCATCTCATTTTTGATGTGGACCGGCGGACCAGCTTACTGGACAGTCAGTTGGACCGTGGGCTTTTTAACTGGACCCGGGCCAATGGTCCAGTGCTAAATCGAGCCCTGTTTTGGATGAATTGTGACCACAGGCAAGACGCTCATAAGCGATAAGAATCTTGTCGCCAACATTGACGGCTTCAAATATTTATTTAAACTCAATATATCTTGAAAAAAATTACATACGTGTAAAGCTTATTCCAAATAGAATCAATATAATTGAAAATTGATCAGAAACTTGTAAGTTTTTTATGCATAACAGTTAAAAACTCTACACATGTCAACGTGTTTTTGTTTACACCGCTAAAACTCTACCTCATGATAGTTTATCGATAGATTATATTTTTAAACCTCACCCGCTTGAAATATGTACTGCGGAAAATCCTTTGTTTACGCAGCCAACAGAATAGGTAAATACATATGCGACTCGTTAATAATGTCATTTTGATAGGTATATAATGTTTATTTCCTCCGATGGAAGAGTACACATTTATGCATATTTATTAAATAGTACATTATCTGTGTAAGGTAGTGAAAAGTATGTACAACAAAGTAAATGGGGCTTTTTCATTTAGTATCTTGCTACAGGCGTTAAAAAGGAAAACTCTATTCCAAGTTAAAAGTATTACCTATGTCACGAACCTATATAATATAGATCCGTGCCGTTTGTAGTGTATTTCTGAACATAATAACATAAATGGGAATTTAGAACAGATATGGGTATCTCCGGACGTAATTACACTTTTTATATATATAGAACCTATTGAAAGCACGTGGCTTTCACGTATTTGGGGGGATTCTCTACAGATGCCGATAATCAAATGTTCCGAGAGAACAATGTCATATGTAATATGCCTTATTAATTACTTCATTGCCAGCCGAGTGTTCGTTGCTGCATAACTTTTCATTTACCAGAGTCCCTCGCCGCAGGTCAGTTAGACGTACTATACAGGTACCCCAGACAGCTTTTTTTAACCGCACGGATATATTTCGTGGATCGTTTCAATAAAGTGAAGATAATTGAAGGTCGTGACATATGATTAACGAGGCAATCTGATCTGATGATGCCCCAACCTTTGTTAAACATGCTGATAATCAAACGATAACCAGATTATTTGATAGTGAAATTTAATGTGTTTGACTTTTGACAGAAGCTGTCTGTCATATTCGATCAGTATTATAACATTTGAAAAATGTCAAAGCTTCGGCATGTATATTCTCATATTTAAAACTTTATTATAAATTGAGATTCTTGATGCATGTAATAATATCATCCTGTTTTAGTAATTTAGCACTCGTAAGTAAAGTGGACTTGAGAGATCTGCAACATGTATGTGTTTTGTTTCATTGACGCTTATTTTCTCTCGAGTACATTACCAAAATAATACTGTATCAAATCATGTTTTCCAACTACGGTTTAATAAAAACAAAATGTTCGTGGGTTGAATGCCAGTTAAGTGAAGTTTTTATAACAATTTGACGATCTTCAAAATTTCGTGTCTAAAATGCTTTTGAAAGCGCACTTGATTCTTGTTACTAACCGTACAAAGCTGTGTTCACGTCGAATGTACCATATCGGCTGTGAAAAGCAGAAGTTTTGCACACAAACTATGATGTGATCTGCATGATTGTCCTTAAGATGGAACACGTCAATGGTAAGCATTTGTGGAATTAATTCACGCAAAATAAGTACGTGGATGTTTCGCCATTCAGCTAAGAAAAAAACACGATTGATTAATATTTCAGAAACGTCGACTAATACCAGACAGTTTTATGAAAGTTTTATTTTGAATCCAGTAAGTATTTGAATTTGTCTGGTATCTGTTAGAATATGTGTCTTCATGATTTCTGTGCCGCCCCTTTGATGTTCGGTATGGCGAGTCTTGCTTTGAAAATAGCTGATCGCTTCAATATACAACCTCAATATTTTACGGGAAATACTCAAACTACGATCTGATAATAGAATGATTTTCAAAATTTCTGCCTAACACATGTCATGATCAAATAATGTACATAAATATACATAGAATGTAAGATTTTTTTTCTCAGGTATTCCGGAATTTCGGTTAAATATGTGACCGCATAACAAGTACATGACCTATATTATATATAAATCATTCGAACATGATCTTAGCAAATATAGTAAACTGGTTGTTGCTTTTTTAGCATTATAAAATAGCAGATATATCATTTTTTAAGTTACTTGTAAGCGGTTACTTCAAGTGTACGGTAAGCGTTTTTCCGCGTGCAGCCTCCCGCGGTGTAAAAATAAGCTTGAATTCAAGGAAACGTTTTCATTGGTTATCACGTTTACACATCAAAATGTAAACGACAGGTACCGTGTTAGGTTTAACAAGTATTTTTAGTTAATATTTGTCATTTTATTAATATTTTAAGGACTATTTATGGTTCATAACAACAAATGAACATGCCAGTGTGAAAAATTTCATGTTGCAGTGAAAAAAATGAAATTTAAATCACTTCGATTTCCACCACAGTTTTGAATCTAACTGGTTGAGACGTAAAGACAGACATCTATGTAATATCAGTTTGTAAAATCGGTCGGTCTTGCAGTCGAAATATTGAGGCTAACTGGTTACCTCCCTTAGATAATAAAATCGGGCATATGTCCGCATACAAATTTATGATTTTGGCGGTTTCTGCTATTTTTCATATTGATTTTAATTAAATAATTATTTTATATTGATTTGATCATAAAATCATGTGTTTCGGTTTTTTTTTTTTTGTTTGCGTTTTAGGGTCGTCGTCTGTTTTTGACCGCCAAGGGAAAAAACTTGTCCTAAAAGTAGACATGATTGAGTTACCCTTTGCGCATGCGCAAACAGTGCGCGTGAAATCCCTCACGTGCGACTTGTAAACAAAACATGTGTTGCACTTTTAAACCTTGAATTTTTAAGTATCATTTTACCTTTGCTGAAATGAACTATACTCCGCTCTGGCATATAAGGCAGTGTTATGAAAACAATCCCGATTTCTATTTAGAGAGTTACACGGAATGTAAAGTAGCGCTATATCGGACACTGCTAGCATACAGATACTGCTTCGATACCAGTATATAGGATAAAAGGCGCTCTTTGAAACGCCAAATTAATAAGGTTAGAAACCCCACTGATCAGCATCAAGATGCCTTAGTCTGGTAGTTCAATAGTTGTGGCTTCCGTAACAGACCTTAGTTACTATAGACAGAATATTCTATGGACCATTCCTGCTATAGATGAAGCCTTCATTTTTTTACCGGGTCTGATAAATATAATGTACTGATCTAATACAGCGTTTCTGCCAGCTATGAATTTTAAGGGGTCATTTGTGACCCCCCCCAACAGAATTTGGAGGTCATTTAGAAATTCTGTAGACGTTTAACTTTGATATTATTTGGCACACTGAAACCCCTTTCAACAGTGACATTGATCGAAATTACTACAAATTATCATTAAAACCTCTCAGAAAGACGTTTTTGTTTCTTCTGTTAAGGGTCGTCGGCCATCTCTTGTTAGTGTCTATGATACAGTGATAACAGTATCATACGAATCGAAACACACAAAAACACAACAGTACAAAATGTAGATCGATCTTAATCCGCGTATTTGTACACATACTTTTCCCAAAAGGACGCTAAAAAAATCCGACAATGATTCCATGGGACGCATAAAATTTCCGTGAAACGCGTGCCCTCGACTCATGACAATATACAAGACACAATTTGACAGCTGATGAAAGGTAAATCTGCGTACCGGTTTCGTGCGTTAACCCAATAAACACTCGTGGTGTTTTCCAATACTTGATTGACAGGTGTCGTGTGTAACGTGTTTATGTAGACATATCGAATTAACTGATCATCATTTTATGCCATTATAAAGGAAAGGCCAAATATTTTAATTGTGATAATTGGATTTAATCATTTCGTAAGTTAGTCGTTTCTGAGTTAGTGATTCTTGGTATGGGACATTTCCTTGGATTGAAAAATTGACTCATTATGATAGTATAGCAATATGTTTGAGGTGTAAACAGTCAAAACACAAGGGTGCTTATTAAGCATAAGAGTTATGAATGAAATTACTAAATAAGCATTTTCATTTATTTTAAAAATTATCAATATTTCGACTCTGATACACTTACATTGCTTATAGTTTGTTTTGTATATATTTTCATATTTGAAAACAATACAGTTGAAAGAAAACAACACAGTTGTTTCCTTGATTTATCCCAGGTAATCTATTTATATCATACCATTCAGGGTTCTCTGTAGGATTTTGAAAGTAGGAGTCCAGGACTCCTATGTCATAAAAAATAGGAGTCCCATCTGAAAATGTTTGGAGTCCCATTTTTTTAAGTACAGTGCGCTGACCCAAACCGAAGATTGGCTTCTACATGAATGTATTACAGTATTGCAATTGTATGATTACCTCGGATAACACAAGGAAACAAAAGTGTGTTTTTTTTTTTCAACTGTATTGTTTTGAAATATGAAAATATGCAAAATATATAACAAGCTTCAAGCAATGCCAGTGTATCAGAGTCGAAATATTGATATTTTTATAGCAAAATGAAAGTGCTTATTTAGTAATCTGATTCATTACTCTTATGTTTAAATTTAATAAGCACTCGTGTGTTTTGACTCTTTACACCACGAACAGATCGCTATACTATCGTTATGAGTCACTTTTTCAATCCAAGGAAATGTCCCATACCAAGAATCATTCCATACATTTCTATCTTTTTTCACCGAACTTTCAGAATCGTCGGTCGGACATTTCCTTTACGCCCACTTTGTCCAAAGTTATTTTATCTAGTCTAAGAGTCAACTGAAAGACCGACGATTTTATAAACTGATATTTATAGATGTCTGTCTTTACGCGGCCGTCGTATTGGCGCACCATTAGTTGGGCTAGTCTAAGAGGTATTTTGAAACTGTGTAAACACCAATCGTATATATCTCAAAATGCTTTCATTGTTAAAATGATATTAAAAATTGAGCAATGATCATGTCTTTTTAATTTGTAATGTTTCCGAAAAACAAAGGTTATCAATGTGCAAACACGCTAATTTTCGGTCACTCGTCTGCAAACACGCGTCTAACTTGAACATCACAATTAAAGTATTCGGCCTTTCCTTTACAAGGCATAAAATGATGTTAATTCAATATATACAATGCCGCATGTCTACATAAACACAATTACACACGACACCTGTCAATCAAGTATTGGAAAACACCACGCGTGTTTATTGGTTTACGCGCGAAACGGGTACACAGATATACCTTTCATCAGCTGTTAAATCGTGTCTTGTATATTGTCATGAATCAGGGGCACGCGTTTCACGGAAATTGTATGCGTCCCGTGGAATCATTGTCGGATTTTTTTAGCGTCCTTTTGGGAAAAGTATGCATACAAATACGCGGATTTAAGCGTTTCCGAGAACCCTGCCATTGCAATACTGTAATACATTCATGTAGAAGCCAGTCTTTGGTTTGGGTCAGCGCGCTATACTTAAAAACATTGGACTCCAACATTTTCAGATGGGACTCCTATGTGGACTCCTGCTTTCAAAATCCTGCAGAGAACCCTGACACACATTTAAATTGCGTCATAGAAGACACTCTTTGCTATTTCTGTTGCGTCATTGACAAAATGAGTGTGTCAAATACACAGAAAATGTGCTCGTGGAAACACTGTCTAATACCATTCACTTTTAACCTCTTTCCAAAACTTTTTGGCATATTGATAGTGTTAACAATGTCGTTTGTTGCACAGATACTCGGGGTTTTGACAGAAAACTTAATTGAAACTCTTTTCAAATTCTTGTTTTCACCCACGTGTATCATATAGAAGATATGCAACATACCAGAGTACATTTATACTTAGAAGTCATTTTTTCTGCATAATTACCTTAGTATATCGACTTATCTGTCTCATCTGAATGGGAAAACTGTTGGCTGCAAGATTAATTCAGGATACACAGCGTATCAATCTACTTTTTATCAAAATTATACAAAAACCTACACATCTGTTATTGACTATAATTATATATTGCCTTACATTAATTCTATATATATTCTATATATAGCACTCTTTGAACATCCCTGTATTTTAACCATGCAAATAATAACACATTTTGGTTCCTAGCAGTATCTGAGATTTGTTGTGTGAATGACGCCTTTTAGGCCGTTCAGGAATAGAATGTATATTGAGATTGAAGTACATGTATGGGTGATTATATTGAAAAAATAATTGTGACGCCATCAATAGAAATGAGTCCAGATGAGGGGTGACGTCAGAAATTGTGTCGATTTATTTTTCAATTACATGTAAATTAATGGGCGAATAGTTGTACTTGTTTTTTTACACAGGACAGCTGACATGTTTATACTTTCTGCTACCACATAAATATATAGGTGGTTGGTGAATCGGTCGGTCGGTCAGGTGGTATGTTGCATTTTCCTTGTCCAGAGCATAACTCCATCTTGACTCATTACAGAGCTTAACTTGAAAACTACTGGTTGGAATTCAATACAACGTCATACAATGGTCTAGCACAATAAGAGGAAGTGCAGTGTACAAGAACCATAACTCTATCTTGAGTAGTTACAGAGTTATTGCCATTTGTTACTTTTCTTTGTCCAGAGTATAACTTGAAAACTGTAGGTTGGAATTCAATACAGCTTCATACAATGGTCAAGTACATTGAGAGGAAGTGCAGTGCACAGGAACCATAATTCTTTCTTGACTCATTACAGAGTTGTTGCCCTTTGTTACTTTTCCTTGTTGCAGAGCATAACTTGAAAACTACTGGTTGGAATGCAATACAACTTAATACAATGGTTACAATGAGAGGAAGTGCAGTGCTTAAGAACCATAAATTTTTTTGCAAGGTATTCTGTTACTATTAACTTTCTCAGTTTATAAAGTAGTCTTTTGGGGGTATTAATCACATTTATTGATAGGTCTAGTTCTCCTTGGTGGTATGTGTGTGAACTAAAGATGGCGGGAAAAGACATGAGGAAATTTTTCAACTTTGTTTACGTAAGACAATGCCAATATGCATTATGTCATTGTTGCTCACAAACACCAAATACCCAAGTAAGCAGTTACTTTCATATTGGAGTCACCGGTTGGTTGGTCAGTCGGTTGGTCGGGCAGTCTGTTGCATTTTCCTTGTCCGGAGCATAACTTGAAAACTACTGGTTGGAACTCAATACAACTGCATACAATGGTCAAGCACAGACTGAGCTTTTCTTATTGATGATTGTCTGTCGTCCGTCCGTCAGTCAACATTTTGATTCAAATGACATCTCCTCTGAAACCACTAGGCCAATATTGATAAAACTATGCAGGAATGTTCCTTGCATGAAGCTTTGCCAAAATTGTTCAAAGAATTCCATTCGATACAGAACTGCTATGGCAATTAATAGGAAAACTTTAAAAATCTTCTTCTCTGAAACCACAAGGCCTAGAGCTGAGATATTTTGCATGTAGCATTGTCCAGTGGACATCTACCAAGATTGTTCAAATTATGACCCCGCGCGACTGGTCACTTAGTTTTGCATAGGCTTACATGTATATAGGAAAAACTTGGGTCAAAATTGACCTCCGCCCGGGGGTCACTTAGTTTTGCATAGGCTTATATAGGAAAACTTTAAAAATCTTCTTCTCTGAAACCACAAGGCCTAGAGCTTAGATATTTGGCATGTAGCATTGGCTAGTGGACCTCTACCAAGATTGTTCAAATTATGTCCCTCAGATGCAGTTTTTGGATAAAATAAATTAATGACAACTTTTGCTGTTTCTCATGGAAGAAATTTGATAATGCACCATGTACACAGTTGAAATTTAAAGCACAAATTCTTGCATAATTGTGCATGAGGTGTTTGTTCATAGCTTTATGTTAAAAGTTGAATATATTTTCTAAATTATACAAATGTTTTTAATCAAGTGGTGTATTCTGGTGTCTTTATCAATTTGATATAGAAACTGATTTCCATATGAAAGAATATGAATTTATTTTTTTTCAGGATGAAAGAAGCTGGAATAGCCATAGAGACCATTGCAGAAGAGGCTGTAGCAGATTGCTTGAGGGAAGAGGCCAGTTTTCTCAGGTTGAAAACAGGATTCTTTTAAAACAAAACTTCACTAATCATGCTAATGGTCGCTTGTTTATCCCCCCGCTGAAGGCGAAGGGGATATTAGTAATGGTCTCTGTCTGTCCGTCCGTCCATCCGTCTGTCCGTGTTTCCTTCCCAATTTTGTCCGGAGCATAACTCCAAAAGTGCAATGTGTAAGAACAATAACTCTACCTTGCCTAATTTTAGAGTTATTCCCCTTTATCAGATTTACTTGAAAAACTTTGTCTGAAGCATAACTCCAAAAGTACTTGAGGGATTTTCTTCAAACTTAATACACTGATAAAGCACATTGGTAGGAAGTGCAATGTGCAAGAACAATAACTCTACCTTTACTACTTTTAGAGTTATTCCCCTTTATCAGATTTACTTGTCCGAAGCACAACTCCAAAAGTACTTGAGGGATTTTCTTCAAACTTAATACACTGACATAGCACATTGGTAGGAAGTGCAGTGTGCAAGAACAATAACTCTACCTTGCCTACTTTTAGAGTTATTCCCCTTTATCAGATTTACTTTTAAAGTTTTGTCCAGAGCATAACTCCAAAAGTACTTGAGAGATATTCTTCAAACTTAATACACTGATATAGCACATTGGTAGGAAGTGCAGTGTGCAAAAACAATAACTCTACCTTGCCTACTTTTAGAGTTATTCCCCTTTATCAGATTTACTTGAGAAAAAAAATTCCGGAGCATACTTGAGGAATTTACTTCAAACTTAATACACTGACATAGCACATTGGTAGGAAATACAGTGTGTAAGTACAATAACTCTACCTTGCCTACTTTTAGAGTTATTCCCCTTTATCAGATTTACTTGAAAAACAATTTCCGGAGCATAACTCCAAAAGTACTTGAGGGATTTTCTTCAAACTTAATACACTGACATAGCACATTGGTAGGAAGTGCAGTGTGCAAAAACAATAACTCTACCTTGCCTAGTTTTAGTCAAATAGAAAAATATCATACCTATACTGATAATGAACATTAATATAATTTTGCTAACTATCTCTTCATTGCCTTATTCTTTTTCCACTTGCTTGAAAACTGTACTCAGCATGACCATAACTATACGGCTTTTTAAGGATTTCCTTTCACCAAGTAAAATGTACGAAAGTACAACCTTCTGGTAACTTCTTCCCAGCTGGGGGATTAACCATGTGTAACATGGCTCTTGTTTGAATTTATTCATATTTGACCAGATATTAGTTCATACTAATTTGTGAAAAAGCTTGTAGCTTATCAAGTCACTCTTGAGTCCGCTTCCTGGAAAAACCAGTACTGGTGTCATTTGAGGAGGTACGGTTGTGACCCAAGTGGGGTTCGAACCTGCAACCTCCAGGATGAGCGGCAGACACCTTAACCTCTACACCACCATTCCTCTGTAGCCAGATATTAATGAGATTGATGGATGTTATTGTTTTGTCAGACAGTTACATGTGGCATCAAACATTTATTTTTGCACCTCAACTTTAGTATCATGAAATGCTAATGAAACTTGACAGAAATAATCACAACTTCATAGCAATATTGAAACTGATGATGAATTTAAGTTTACACTTTTCTTAAAGGTCACCTTCCTTACCAATTGTTTGTTTTATAGTGAGGGCAAAGAGATTGAAGTGTCAGTTGATGCTGAGTGGCTGGTTCTGGTAGATCATACCACAGTTTGTTGATGCTGGGTGGCAGAAGCGTGGTTCTGGTAGATCATACAATAGTTTGGTGATGCTGGGTGGCAGAAGCGTGGTTCTTGTAGATCATAGAACAGTTTGTTGATGCTGGGTGAGTTTAATTCTTGGCACGCAGTTTCATATACTTTATGTCACTGCTACCATTCTTTTAGATTCAGAACCCCAGTCAAGGTGGTTATGGCAATACTGTATGGGGGCTAGTAATAAATTTAAAGTAAAATCAAACAGTCTGTTATGTATCATAACTTTTTTCACCCATTTTGGGATAAAATTTGTAAACCTTTCTAGGATATGAATCAAAAACAGGTTAAAATTCATTTGCAAAATTATATTGGAACCTCTGTAGAATAATGGAATGGTCCAATTGCATGACACAACTGCATCCAGTGGTGGATAGCAGATACAATTAAACCCTGGAGAAGACCCATCACCCAGTCTAGATCATAAGTCTCAAAATGCTATATATGGTGTTAACACATACATGTATGTACATGTAACATCAATGGGTGGTTAATTACTGGGCAGAAAAATGATGTACATTCCATATTAAATTGATCTGATGGCATTTTTACTTAAAAGTTTCATCAGTATAAAGGCTATGAGACTGCAGCATTTAGATGTACACATGTTTCCAAGATTGATTTTGTTTGCATATCCTATGTACATAACTCTGCTGATATTATGAGGTGGTAATACATGTACATACACTATATATGTAGAAGATCATTTGGAAAAATTGTACCTTGAATACACATGTAGCATTAGCAAATAAATTGATGGAAGACTGATAAGGCCTAAAAAAAAAAATAGTTGTGTTTCCGGTGGCCCGACCGACCGTAACTTTTTGCCGCCGACCGTAAAGTTTTTTTAACGTTTTCAGTGCCTGAAAATCGTAAAATACCATTATTTGACCCGCAAAAAAATGTCCAGTTTGTCAATTTGACCCGCGGGCATTTTCTCTTATGCGTCACGAGACTCGGCAATTTTGCCGTGTCAATCAAAAACTGACCGTCGTCAGTTGGCTAACATACGAAAGTAGGTGGAGCGGCGTCATTACAAGTCTCGGCGATTTCGCCGTCAGTCAAAAATCGATCGTCGTCTGTGGCTAATTCATACGAAAGAAGGCGGAGCTAATAAGACACTACCTGTTAAACAGCATGATGCTGTTTAGGTCGTTATCAAATGTGATAATTGATAAACAATCATGAAACTGAAAATAACAGACCTCGGCGAATTTTTGTAACAGTGTTTGTAACACGGATTAGTAGTGAGTGGTGGACAGTGACAAGTTCTTGACACGACTCTGTGTATTGTTATTCACAGATTGTCGGAAACACAAAACGCCCTCGGGCGATCAAAAGACAATTAAGTATTACCCGTTCTCCGATAATCATGTGTCATTAAAAACGTTTTGAACTCGGCCGTACGTAAGCGCAACAAAGTTATGATAATTGCATTGTTTTTTGTCAATATTTAAATACTGACTTGCGTGTTTAAAGTTTAACTTGTATATTGTTCTGGACGTGATTTTTATTCTACACGAATATATGGGGGGCATTATTCGGCGCCTCTCCATCCCTCATGAAAAAGACAGATAAAATAATACAATGATCTTCCTAAATTCGTTTCAAACAACCTTAATTAAAGCCCCCTGAAACTACTCTGAACAGAACAAATTTCATTGTATTAAAAGCGGTAAAAATCGCGAAAATTTGAAGGAAGTCACGGACATGCGAGGTCGCGAAAATATATGACAAACGGGAAACGATGTAAATATTTTTCATTTTTGAGCTGATGGAGCTTAGGTTGGGGATTAGCAGCTACCTAATTTAAGTATTAGAAAATATAACTTACAAGCTGCAAGACAAAAAAGAAAAATAATATGCAACCCTAGAGTATAAGAACCCTATGGCCCATAGCTAAACCCCAAAAATTCTCACCTTTACTCTTTAAATTTGATTTTGAACTTTAACATTTAAGACTGAAGAATCAATGACCCTTCAATTTGAAACACCCCGTTTTTTTACCCCCACCCCCAGAAATTACAATTTTTGCACAACAAATCTCAAACAAAAGTTTGCTGTCATGATTGTCTTTGTCAGTCTTCAATTGAGATTATTTCAGCCAAAATCTGTTCTTGTTTAAAACATTTCCTAGTCTCTGTGAATAATATTTTAAGTAGTGTAAAAAAAGATATGTATGATAGTCAAATATAAACACAAACTTGAAAATAAAGATTTAATATGAAAATGTTGTCGGTTTACATAAATTCATAATCTATATATGAAAGAAGATAAATTTAAAACACAGATTAATCTTGTATATTTCATGTATTATTTATTTTATTATAATATAGTCAAATGAGTAACAAGTTTAGATGTACAAATGAAAAGTGAAGGGGTGTTAACAATTATATGCAGCAAACACCACTTGCAGAACTAACAATACATACCCACAAAAAAAAAAAAAAAAAAAAAAAATTCCCTACCTACCGACCCTCTTTTTTTTGGCCATGCCACCAGAAACACAACTATTTTTTTTTTAGGCCTAACAATATGAAAGAGCTGAGCAACACTCTACATTTATAAAGGGGAGTGCAACCTCACATGTTTCAAAAACCTGAATAACTATGAGACTGCAGAATAGAGCTCAGCAATGATGGTACTCATGTTTTTTTTGAGTTATTTTGCAATTAAGATATGTAGAAAGATCTAAAAAGATCTATATTTGTTCAAATTAATGTAAGCTAGGCATTTAAGGTAACTATCAAAGAAGAGGAACAAATTTAATAAACTGGACAGAGTTCAAGCACCGCCTCTGCCACACTTACAGGTAAAAAGGCCCTTAGAAGGATTTCTAAAATGGATTCAATTTATGAAACTAAACAGAGAAGATCTCTCAGGAGAACTATATGACTACATAACTATACAACCGGCCTACTGAGACGAGAGTAAATTGTGACTTAGTAATAGATGTGATGTTCATATTATTGACGCCGCGATGAATCGCGGCGTCAGTATTGAATAGGTTTCAATTTTGGACCATGGGGTTGCATAATCGAATAGGGAGCAGCCGACATTATTATTGTAAATCTAAACTATGTTCTTTGTATGAAAAATGACTTTTATGAATCATTAAATTGTATTAAGTCATTAAAAAACAATACAATACAAAATACACATGTCTCCTTCCCTTATTTCAAAACTTTGGACACATTTAATGAGTATTTAATAACTTTTCCACAAACTCGTAGACCACGGGTTTTTTATAGCTTTGTTTACGGACCTTACGACCCGATTCATCAAAGCTCAGAAAAAAAGATTCGGAAGATGTTTTGCTATCTTAAAACACTCAGATAATAGAATACATGGCGCCAACGTGAAAAATCAATGAAAACTCATTTTAATTACTACATATTAGACTTTAATATTGAAACTGTAAAGAAAAACCGTTCACCCAACTATGCAATACGTAGGGCCCTAACGGAATTCCATTCCATCATTTGTAAACAAAAACAATAATCAGCCAATGGAAGTTCTGTAAAATGTATACGTCACAGCATAATTAATCATGTGGATTTCGTCTCTTTCCGCCATATTGCTGGAGTGTATAATCAGGGTCCGTATATATATGTAATATACGGACCCTGGTATAATGCTTCGGGAATAGAAAGAAAGAAAAATCCACATTACCAGCTACAGGGAGGGAGGGGCAGGTATATCTGTTTTACAGATAGTTCTTTTTCACAATATTTAGACCCGGTGTAAATTATATTTGCACAGGTTTTTGCCTCTGCTTCCTATTAACCGACCTGTGATTCAGTGAAATTGTGGGAGGAGCCATGGTTATAAATAGTTTTGTGTATCAGTTCCTTGGTATCTAAAAATAGCCAGTGTAAAATTTGCATCCGAAAAGAATTAATGTTGTGAGAAAAGAGGTATTTAATTATCACAATAGACAAACAATATGGAAGTTACATAAGGGTTTAGTATTATGCTAATTACTAATAAAAACTTTATTTTTATAAATCAGTTTCATAAACAAAAAGGATATACAGC
The DNA here is from genome assembly GCA_022818135.1 of Saxidomus purpurata. Classification (NCBI taxonomy): domain Eukaryota; kingdom Metazoa; phylum Mollusca; class Bivalvia; order Venerida; family Veneridae; genus Saxidomus; species Saxidomus purpurata. The sequence continues at coordinate 162,428 of JAFMSR010000049.1, forward strand.
TAAATACACAGAGGCACGGACCGGTATTACTGATTACCGAAAACAACTTTTTACCGAAAACAACCAAAAACAAATGAGATTACCGGAAACAAGTCTTAATTCAATAGTTTTTTATGTTAACTACACTTTTTATTATTCTAAATGATAAAAATTAATGTATTTGTTGAATATGTGTAATTTTAGAATGATAGGTTAGGTTTTAAGCAAATTAGTTCGATGTAACTTAGTGTGTACTTTATGTTGTAACGATTACCTCCCTTAGACGGTATTAAAACCCAAAATCATTGCAATCACGGACCTATATACACATGTGTATAGGTCCGTTCTCTATTGGAAAAAAAGTATTACTTTTCTTTTTTTGTATTTAAATAGTTCGATAAATTTTAGCGATATTTTTTGTTCAAGTTCTTTGACAGTTTAACAACTTATCTGCATTTCCAGTTACGAAAATTCCCATGAGTGAATGAAAATAAAAAACAGAAACTAGAAAATCATTTAAAATCTTTTTATTTGCATATATCATTACAAGGATGAATAAAACAAATAACATAATTAACATAATGTGTATATAGGTCCGTGACAGAGGTAATGATCATTTTATGTAGTAAAAAAGGGTTCGCTGATGTTAACCACGCACATTTTATAATAGAAACCTGCCCCAGTGCCCATCTCCTAGCCATGCTTCAAAATATGCGCGGCGTCTTTGATGCCTTGCATCAAAATTCGTCTTGTTTTCTTTATTAAGCTGTTAAGATTACAAACTACACACAATTAATATAGAGGTGTTCAAAAATAAAACTGCTTGTTTTTACTTAAACATGGGGTTTCAGGTAGGATCTTCAGTAAAAGAACTACTTGTAATCACAGTGTCCTAGCGTACAGTAAGCCGAAACGGAAGTTGCTGATCTGTACGCTGATGATCAGTTAGTTATTGGCACAAATTGAGGCCACCACGGTCTAGATTTTGTATTGAAAGTTTATCTAAATCGTCTTTTTTGAAGGAGATATTTTTGGGGTAAGTGTACCAGTTATTTATACTTTTATTGTGATCATCTTTGCTTCAAGTAAGGTGTAGTATAGTTGCAATCGGCCTTCGTTCCCAGTTTGATCACTGTCAAATTGACAAACGGCCAGAGAAAATTTGACTTTGTGTTCGCATATTTCATTGTATATATAGTTTCTGGTCTATAATTGTACCGGCATGGAAGAAAAAAATATTTTTCTGACTCGTAGACTTCCTTGAATGGAGATTGAATGACTTGATGCAGAAAAAATAACTGTTTTGTTCCATCACTGAAAGTGACACGAATGTACGCTTAGTTGCAACATTTCAATATAAGACTGTACGATTAGTTTCAAAAAAATAATATTCAGAATTCTAATGAATAAAACCAAATCATATGTTCGATTTACTAGCATCGAGTTTACAAGCCAAATTACGCATTCATTGGTCACATTGATTGGCCACATTATGCCATTATTAGTGTTATAAATATCTTTGAAGATCTGTGTCTGGTCAAAATATCTATAGATTTAATTAATGTTCTGACATGTTTTTCACGTTTCGAAAAGCCGCCATTGCAGTTGTTATCCACTTCAAGTAATTGTTCATGAATGTATATTGGGCCTGTTCAAGACGATTGATATATGTCCGGGTTTGTAATGCATACTTACTATTGGAGTGTTAGAAAACAACAATGCAATCTCATACCGTCAGTCAGTAGGAATTCCGAGAGAGAATTTAGAGAAAATGAGCTGTATGTAGATTAAATACATTTTTATTTTAATTAGATTTGCACTGTTTTCCCGGTATATAGATAATGGTTTCCTGAAATGTGTTTGTTTAAAGTTTACAGGTGTGTATTTCATACATTCTGTGGATGGGCAACCAACTAAGGGCACCTGAATGCCATCTTTACATATGGTTTACTCTACAAAGGATCCAATTTAACGCCAATGCAGACTGAAAATTGTGACTTTTCCCCATTGCATTGCAATGGAAGAATGATAAAACATTTATTGCTACACCACTGCCAAAATGACCAGTGTAATGCAGGTTGATGCACACTGTTTTACAAAATTGAGAAATAATCAAATTGAGGCAGTAATGGTCGATAAGTGTACACATCCAATTGACTGAGTTGCACTTGATCACTATTATTTCTATAGTAGATCTAAGTGGACAAGATACACCGAAACTCAGCTTTCTGTCAAAGAATTCAGTGCAGACAGCATTACAAACGATACTGACTTTTTACTGGACGGTTATACAGGACTTAGCTTTTTTGTCTTAATGACCGATTTCTACTCTTTCTCTAAGTTTTGCCGTATAAACTGAATGTGAAAGACCAGATTCTGTTGGTATTAACCAGACGTCATTTATAGATATGGGATACGGATATGGATATGGGTTTTCCGTTTCAAAACCATTGGACTTTTGTGTACATGTACATACTGTCAATGTGTTGCAATTATGATTATGGCCATGTTAAATTGTTAAGGCAGAGTACAGTATTCATAAGCACGGATAGGAAGAACACAACCACCTGACGATATAAAACTTGATATTATTTTATTATGCTCTTTATTAACCACCACTCATTCTTCACTGATTCAAAATTCCTCTGTTTGTACATGTAAGAAATAAATGAATGACTCCTAAAATAAAATCCATTAATAAAGTATGATGAAGCAAATATGCAGTGGCACGGCCAATTTTACTCTTTTCTACAATTTGAGTGTTTCTGTTGATTTCTGATTCAATGCTGAACACATAGTGGTCTGCACTTGCAATGATTATAACATTATGTATTAAACAGGATGCATGCAACTTTGCTAAAATTACAAAAGAATTATTAAACAGTTATAGAAAATTTAGAACAATAAATTCTTATATTCTCATTGTGTTCCTTGTTTGGTAACAATATGACTGTAACTTTTCTAGAATGTATTGGGTAGTTTCAAGACCCAACCTCTATATTTGTAGCGGGGGAATACATTTGCTGACAACATATTTATAATAATACATTATAAGTTACCCTAGCTACCCTTCTGCTTTTATAGCACATCGAATTTGATATGTCTTACATGAATTATAGTTACAATATTTTTCAGGATACTGTTTAGTATGTGCATGGGACTTTGTCACAGTTTTGCATTAACTTGTCACTCAATATTGATGAATCGTAATCATTAACTTTGTCCCTGGAATTTTATCTCTATACCCTTATCATGGTTCAACAACTTCGCAGCTCCTTCCCGCATGTCACTTCTTTGCCGATACATATTGCTCGTCCAACACCATGTATGCTTGCAGGTTATATGATGACGGATATATGATTGCAGCTTCGTCCGTTTCATGATGGACTTGTACAATGTCCTGTTTTACTATCATTATTGCTTAAGCGCCAATCAATGCTAAGTAGTCTGTTCTTCGGATACCTGGTTGGCTTGCATAATGTATGCCAATCATACAACGAAGGAAAAGGTCACCCATTCATCCGTTTTAACATAATTGTAACCACACATAACTCTGAATGCCAGGATATGTTATTTTCGACCAATTGATGAGGTAGTCCACATGGTCCTAATATGTCAATTTCGACCGACGGTCATTCTTTACCAATATAACATCTTCTGGAGGCAAACCTAAAAAAATACAAATGAAATTGTAAGCAATCACATAAAATCTATCTATTTTTTGCTGTTAATAATAATAAAACTCAGAGAAAATATTGGCTGATAAGTTTTGGGTTCAGCCAGATCCTGCCAATATGGCGCCCGTCATTGATTCACAATAGACGTATCTAATGATTCGACACAGTATAGTTTAATTATTCCAGTGCCACTAAAATGTTTGAGTTCTTTTTTTGACACAAATATCAGCGTGTCTAACGCTAACATTGATTGATTTTCAAATCGGCTTTTATTGTTCAAAACTGGGTCCTAATGTAACCTTATATTTGGACCAAGTTCAAAACTAGTATTTCATGCTTCGTCTGTAGTAAGGATGCAAATACGGACCCGGACATACATTAAATCGTCTTGAACAGGCCCGATATACACGAAAAATTACTTGGAGTGGGAAAAATGCAACTAGTAGCGGCTTTTTGAAACGTGGAAACCATAGCAGAAATAACATTAATTTCTACTTGTTATCGTTCATTTTAATGATATAATCACACTAAATTTATCAGTTCGACAACTAAGCGTACAGTTTTTTTTATACTTCTGCACAACTAACGATTGTGTACAGTTGCAATTAGGCGTACAGTCGGGTCACTTTCAGTGATGGAACAAAACAGTTATTTTTTCTGCATCAAGTCATTCAATCTCCATTCAAGGAAGTCTACGAGTCAGAAAAATATTTTTTTTCTTCCATGCCGGTACAATTATAGACCAGAAACTATATATACAATGGAATATGCGAACACAAAGTCAAATTTTCTCTGGCCGTTTGTCAATTTGACAGTGATCAAACTGGGAACGAAGGCCGATTGCAACTATACTACACCTTACTTGAAGCAAAGATGATCACAATAAAAGTATAAATAACTGGTACACTTACCCCAAAAATATCTCCTTCAAAAAAGACGATTTAGATAAACTTTCAATACAAAATCTAGACCGTGGTGGCCTCAATTTGTGCCAATAACTAACTGATCATCAGCGTACAGATCAGCAACTTCCGTTTCGGCTTACTGTACGCTAGGACACTGTGTGTAATACTAAAATACAATTATTAATCAAGTGTGAGTGTTCTCACAAGATGGATATATATTACAAATCTAATAAAACCTATTTCAAAGTATACAACTTGAATAAAATCAATTTTTTCTATGTGCCCCCTTTAGAAGTAAGAGTCTGTTATAGTTAAACTGGTAAGAAAGATGCAGGTGATCAGATTTAGCATCTGTTTGGCCAGTGGCCAGTCCAAACCGGCAAGGATATATTTAATGATCATGATATGGTTGATGTTTCATATAACTGGAGGTAGTAGGAGTAGGTTTGTAAGCAGAAACCGGCTTACATTTATCCTGAACCCACCCCCTACCCCCTCCGCCCCCCACAGATTACAGATAATAGCCAGTGATATTTGTTTAATTATAATTATTATATGGTGCCATACAGACAGTGCAAACTACCATACAGTATTAAATTATATATAAGATATAAATTACAGTTACAGTATTTTATAACTGAAACAGGCATGTAACAGGTACAGTGGTTGGGCAACCCCTACTGACATATCACCTGTCACGCCCTGCTAATTTTTGTTATGTGCAGACTATGATTTGCTAAATAATAAGATTGAATTTTATGTTTTGGGTTGCCAATATAAATCAACACCCACTAACCAGTGAAAAAGCTTGTTCACTACTACAATTGAAATACTAAGTACTTGTTAAATATAAAAAATTGCATTTATACAAGAATTGTTTAGGATTTTGACTAGTGACCTACAGGAAGGGGTCTGATAGCAACTGGAGTAAATTAGGTAACTGAATTTTATCAGTCATTTGACAGTCTACTATGTTATTTTCCAACAACCTCTATACACATTAACTTAGGGCTTTTCTTGGACTGAGAATGATCATTAATAGTGAAACCATGCAAGTCCAAGCTTATCCATTTCTGGCTTGAATTTTAGTCTCTGTGTGGTGAAAGCTATGCAGTCAAATAGCCAGTGAGGGGTGTTACATTCTACAATGCACTGGATGCAAACCTGGTCAACCCAAAGTATGTACCAACCCGAGCTGGTTGGTAGTAAGTTTGCGCCCAGCCTAAGATGTGTGATTGATTTGTCCATTTTGTAATTTTTCAAGTATCCAATAGGACGGCCAGGTCGCACTGTTTTGCGGCAAAATGTGTATTTTTAGCTCGACTATTCGGAGAATATGGAGAGCTATTACAGTCATTTGTGCGTCGGCATCAGCGTCGGCGTTGCTTCTTTGGTTAAAGTTTTGCCTGCTAAGTACTATCATGCACATATCTCAGTAACCACTTATGATATTGACTTGAAACTTTGTTCATGTCTTTAAGGGTGTTATACAATCAAGTCAGATAACTCTTGTATAAATGTAGTACAAATTATGGCCCTTGTTTGACTTTGAAAATTTGGTTAAAGTTTTGCCTGCTTGGTACTAAATTTGGTTAAAGTTTTGCCTGCTAGGTACTATCATGCACATATCTCAGTAACCACTTATGATATTGACTTGAAACTTTGTAAATGTCTTTAGGGGTGTCACACAGTCAAGTCAGATAACTCTTGTATAAATTTAGTGCAAATTATGGCCCTTGTTTGACTTTGAAAATTTGGTTAAAGTTTTGCCTGCTAGGTACTATCATGCACATATCTCAGTAACCACTTATGATATTGACTTGAACGTTGTTAATGTCTTAAGGTGTGTCACACAGTCAAGTCAGATAACTCTTGCATAAATTTGATACAAATTATGGCCCTTGTTTGACTTTGAAAATTTGGTTAAAGTTTTGCATGCAAGGTACTATCATGCACATATCTCAGTAACCACTGATGGTAGTTATATCAAACTTAGCAATAGTGTTCAGGGGTACATTTTGTATCAAACAATTAATTTACCAAAAATTGAATATATAGTGATAGATTTTGACTTTTTTAGCTCGACTATTCGAAGAATAAGGAGGCTATTGCACTCGCCCCGGCGCCGGCGTCGGCGTCTGCGTTGGTTAAATTTTTTCATAAAGTCAAATATCTTGAATACTATCAAAGGTATTGACTTGAAACTCAAACTGTATGTTTACCATCAACATCTACTTATGAGAAAACAATCCCCATAACTCTATTTTGATTTTTGACAGATTTATGCCCCTTTTTAACTTAGAATTTTTGGTTAAGGTTTTTTATAAATTCAAATATCTTGAATACTATCAATGGTATTGACTTGAAACTCAAAGTATGTGTCTACCATCAACATCTTCAACTGAAGAAACAATCCCCATAACTCAGTTTTGATTTTTCTTAACTTAGATTTTTGGTTAATTTTTTTCATAAAGTCAAATATTTTGAATACTATCAAAGGTATTGACTTGAAACTCAAACTATTTGTTTACCATCAACATTTACACCTGAAGAAACTTCCCCATAACTCTGTTTTGATTTTTGTTAGATTTATGCCCCTTTTTAACTTAGAATTTTAGTTACAGATTTTTATGAAGTCAAATATCTTGAATACTATCAAACGTATTGACTTGAAACTTAAAATCAACATCTTCACCAATGTTTTTGATTTTTGACAGATTTATGCCCCTTTTTAACTTAGAATTTTGTCACAGTTTTTACCAGACTATTATTAGAAATACTCGAAATGGCTTACTTTTGAAATGTCATAGAATAATTATGCAGCATGCAGCGGTCATGCTTTTTTAATTTTAAACATATCAATTTTGAAACGTTACAAAGTTATTCATGATCAAATATACAAGGTCATGTATTTCTTTGAATCCAGAGTAAGGCTTTGCATGTAATGTACATTTACATAGGTCTTTGAACAAGTTTCATATCTTTGACCTTAATTCTTATAGACAATTACACAATACACCTGTTTTTAGACAAAAAAAACATTTTACCAACAAGCTTTCGAATAGTCGAGCGTGCTGTCATGAGACAGCTCTTGTTATGATTTAACTTTCCTAGTTTATACTTAATAGCAGAATTTTGTTTTGCTATTATACTGATAAAAGTTTTGTTTTATTAGCAAACACCCACAATAGTCGAGCTTGCTGTCTTATGGACAGCTCTTTTTAAGTTTCAATTCTTTACACCATCCATCCAGGATAGTGGTTTGAATCCTGGCATATATTTCTGTGGGTGAGTATGGAATGACCTGGATGATGGCCCCTAAACCAGGCCCCTTTTGTCTGCATCATCTGCTCTCATTACCAGATATTATTATAAACCTACATGAGCTGGGCACTATGACATGGTAACTGGTAAGCCTGTTTTTAGGCATTGATAAAATTTATGAATAATAATAATGTTTTCAATAACTCTGGTCTAGAATGACTGCTGTTTTTATTTCATTGAGACCAAAGATGATAGTGAATCTGAAAATATATACAATATAGCAAGTTTTTTAGGTTGATGATGTAAAAGCCAGCTCAATGCAGTGTCTATTGTTATCATTTCTGTTGTATAAATGCAGGAACGGGTTATAGAGTATTCCTGATAAATGGAACAATAATTTGCCAATTTGCCTATGATGGCAATAGACCTGTTTAGATGGATTACAACAGCTGAAGCAACTATACCAGAGCCTGTATTTTTAGACCCATCTGTGTATATATGTAGATGTCCAGAGTAAAAAATATCTGATATTCATTTGCAGGAGGATCTTACAAAATAGCTGTGCTTTGTGATCTCACTGACCAAAACCTTGACTTTCGCTCAATATTTGAGAATCTATTCCTGGCGCCTCAGTCTAATGGGCAGAACCCCAGCCTCAAGTTCAAACAGGTAGGCAGGAGTAGAGGACAATGCACTTAGGTCCAGCCGGAGGCCTTTATTTTGGACAATATGGACCCTGTTTTGAATGACATCGAGGCTTTTGATGAGACTCAAACTAATTAATCAGTCAAAGACACTACCAAAGTAGCAAAGGGCAATAATTCTGTAATTACTCAAGATAGAGTTATGGTTTTTGTACACTGCACTTCCTCTCATTGTGCTAGACCATTCTATGTAGTTTTATAATCCGGTGGAAATTTCAAGAAAAAATACCTTCATATGAATATGTAACATGGTGATCTACAATGTCAAATACAACAACATTAAAAATGCTGTTTTGACATAACAAACAATACTAATAAAAATGCCAATGGGTTTTATTTGAACACAATCATATCTGTAAAAGTTAGCGAGTGAGTTAAAAGAGTGAGTGAGCGAGTTAAAAGTGACTGTCACACAAGTGACACCGAATAGTGGCACCATCATTTCCATTTGGTAAAGTAACATTACTGTCATTATTGCCTACGTCAGGTACCTCAATATTTTCATCTAGTGGCTCATTGAAGGCCATGCCGACATTATGCAATATAACACAAGCAACTGTAACAAGTGCTTCCCTCTCTGGAACCATCCTTACACCATTATGCAGGCATGCAAACCTTCTTTTCAAAATTTCAAAAGATTGTTCAATAGTAACTCCTGCTTTTCATAATGTTCTATTGAAGTTCCTCTCTTTGTCATTTTGTGGTGTCCTTTTCACATCATGCTGTCGAGCTGGAAATGGAAAGGACCGGTACTAGAATAGCATATTTCTCACTAAAAATTCATGTTCGGCCCAGAGTTAAGTAGAATAATGTTTGCTATACAAATTGTGTTACAAGGAACTAGATTGCTATACGGATATAAGGAACCTCGGTTATAAGGAACAATTTTCTGAGGTCCCAAGCTGTTCCTTATAAGCAAGGACATGTATATGTTGGTTTTAAAAGCTCTTCAGAGCTTATGCTTAACTGTTTCTTTATATTGCTAACTTAAAATTAAATTTACCATCATTCTCTTCAGCAATACAGCGGAAGTTACTCACTTTTTTTATTATGCGGTTTTACAGTGATGTCATGCTCAAAATACACAATCTTGTTTTTCAAAATTCATTTCCTGTTGAAATTGATCAATATTTTGTCATGCCTGAAGTTGATTTACGTATATTTCGGAAGGAAAAGCAAGCTACTAATGTCTGCCGAGTTCAGCCAAGTTTATCTAGAAACTGTTTACAGTTGCACCGTGCGATGGGAGGTAATAAAAGCCGGTCTCCGGTTCCGGTCTTTGATTGTCTCGGAAATGATCTGTATAATAATTAGCCATGAAAATATTTTTGCAGAATATTAATTTATTTTTTTAATACATGGCCATTCGTGACTTAAGAAAGAGCCTGCAAAAATATGCGCTGGTCGGCGATTTACGTATTACAATTGTATTTTGAAAAAAATAAGTTCTTAGCTACATATATTTTTTTCGAATTTAAATTCACAAATTGTGTTATTTAATTTATTTTCTAAAACTGAACATCGGGAGTCCCGAATCATAACCGTTACAATAACCGACAAAGCAATCAAGGATCAATCTTTTCCAAGTAAATAGGCTAGCTGCAAACATCAAAGTATTGCCAGAGGCATTTGGCTTTGTCCTCTGATTGCTAATTACCAACCGATTAACGAAGTGACAGTCGGATTATCTGACACGTTTATTGCTCTTCCTGGGGGCAAATAACAGATCTGTAGGTGTTGACAGGAGCCTGTGTATTGTTATTTAAACACATTTTGGACCGAAAATATAAAAATTCTCAGACAGATTTAGAATGGCTTTTCATACTAATGAATCGGTTTTTGAAGTCAAAATTCGGTCCAGAACCGAAAAACCAAAGATCAGGGATCACGTTTGAGGGCGACGTGGGCGAAATAGTCGCCGTATCCCCGGCCATTTCGCCGTGATCGCATAAAAAAGCGAAAACAAAGTCGCTCTATATTTCGTAAACAATGACAATGTTTTTGAGTGTCAATCTCGATACTGCACCGCCTACTCGCTACCGTCTGTTACATCAGCTTTCATTGGTCAATAAAAAAACGGTAAGCCAATCAAAATAGGCAAGACAGTATAGCGATGTAAAGGTTGACATGTGCGTTTTGACATGTGTAATGTTTATTGTCAATTTAATAGTTGAGTAAACATCGATTATTAAACGGATTAGCATTGATTGGTAACAATAAGGACCAATTACACATGCTTACAACTAAACTGGCCGTAAAGATGCCAGTTAGTTCTTTGATCGTATTGACACACTTTATTTATGTAAACAATATCGGACACTGCTTGTTTAGTTGTTGACGGTTTGCTGCTGCATTTTTTCTCGGTAATCAATTCATTAATCGGCGATTAAAATCAGTAGGAAAAAGAGTTTTAATAAAATATTTTATGCAATCACATCGCATTTCACTGTAAAAATGTTAAAAGCTCCAAGGAACCCACAGAACATAATAAAATAACTCAAGAATGTTTATTAATAAGAAAGAATTTTTTATGAATAAAAAAAGTTTGTTTGATGCAGTTGTTTTAAATAGTATGACAAGGGTATACACATGTACTGATTTTACATTTAATGTTGTCAACGCGTTGTACAAACTTCTCCCTGTTCTGAAAAACTTCTCCCTAATGTCTCTGGAGGGAGAAGTCACTTCTCCCTATGAGTCTGGGCTAGCGTGATCCCTGCAAAGATTATCGAAGCCCTGCATGTAACTATCAATTACATTGCACTTAAAGACCCAGGAGCACTTGTGATGGTACAATACAATAATTTTTTTTTTCAACAAGAAAGATATCTTATTGGTGATATTGAATTTTATTATTGAACCAGACACATTCTAAATTAGTACATGCTACAAACATAGCGTAGTATTTTAAATTCATTTTCATGAAGAAACAACTAGAAAACAAAAAAAAGCGCACATCAACATTGATAGAAAACATATTTATCATTACTCCAGATTTAAATACAATTTTTTTAGTAGTAAATGCCAAGTGCTTCTGAGACTTTTACATAAAAAACCCGCTATATAGTTCTTACACATTTATGAAATGGGAGCTTAAGTTACACTAGATGTATCAGTTTGAGTTGAGAGATATTTCATATACAATGAAAACAATTAATTTTTTTTAATGCTTATGATTAAAAAAGTTAATTTGTGTACATGTACCCTAGGCAGCAAAAATACACTGTGACTGACATGTGATTTACCAACACACATGATTGGACTTGTATGTTATTATTATACCCCCGAAACGAAGTTTAGGGGGATAAGTAGGAGTCACCCGGTGATTGGTCCGTCAGGCAGTCTGTTGCATTTTCCTTGTCCGGAGCATAACTTGAAAACTACTAGTTGGAATTCAATACAACTTCATACAATGGTCAAGCACAATAAGAGAAAGTGCAGTGCACAAGAACCATAACTCTACCTTGATTGATTACAGAGTTATTGCCCTTTGTTACTTTTCCTTGTTTGGAGCATAACTTGAAAACTACTGGTTGGAATTCAATACAATTTCATACAATGGTCAAGCACAATGAAAGGAAATGCAGTGTACAAGAACCATAACTCTATCTTGACAAATTACAAAGTAATTGCCCTTTGTTACTTTTCCTTGTCCGGAGTATAACTGGAAAACTACTGGTTTAAATTCAATACAACTTCATACACTGGTCAAGTACATTGAGAGGAAATGCAGTGCTTAAGAACCATTACTCTATCTGTACTCATTTTTGAGTTATTGCCCTTTATCACTTTTCCTTGTTTGGAGCATAACTTGAAAACTACTGGTTTGAATTCAATACAACTTCATACAATGGTCCAGCACAATTAAAGGAAGTGCAGTGTATAAGAACCATAACTCTATCCTGACAAATTACAGAATTATTGCCAAAAACAATATCTCTGTTTTAGTTTTTTTTTTTGCAAGGTATTCAGTTACTACGAACTTCCTCAGTTTATAAAGCAGTCTTTCGCAGGTATTAATCACATTTAGTGATAGCTCAAGTTTAAGTCTTATTATACTGATTTCTTTAAAAAAATTCATACCGGTACATCTAATGCTGATATAGAGGATATTTCTTTGTTTTCAGTGGATATTGAATATTTCTCACTTAGAAGTGATACAATTGTAATATTTTCACGAGCGCAAAGTGTAAGTTAATTTGTTTCACTTTGTGTTTAGTGAAATATACATATATTATCTAAATATATAAATCCCTTCAACTGCTATCCAATATCACTGTTACATAGTAAGTAAAATTTAAGAAAAATAATCTGTTATAAAGTTATGTAAAAAAATCACCATGGAAGGTCCTCCATGTATAGAATCAAATATGATAAACAGATCACTGAAGATATTTATTACATTTTTCTGATATTTCTTCCCTCTGCTTTTACAAGGGCTTGGGACCTTCTAGCTATTGCTGATAATAACTAGGCAGCATTAGTGAACATCAGTAAATGTATGCATTATTTAACTAATACATTTTACTTACTTAGGCTATACTCATTATGAATACAGCAATTAATAAATTTATAAACCTTTAAAGTTTACCTGTACATTAATTGAATGGTAGCCTTTCCTATTGACATAGTCAGGTTCGTTGATTGAAGGCGCCTGTATAGGAATGTGTGTGCAGTCAATTGCACCAATGACATTGGGAAATCCTGGAAGAAATCAAAATGTGAAAGGATGGAATAGAATACACAAGCTAACAACATCAAACAATAATATGTATAATTAGATTATGCTCATATGAGTTTGTAAGAGATGATATTATAAAACAACATCCCTCACTTCTTATATAGAATCTTAAGGATTTTGAATACAGGAATGAAACTTAGTTTAGCTAAGACAGTGGATCATTGCCTTTAGATGTGGATCAACCAAAGAAATGATGTATGTTAATCTGTAATACATACACTTCTTGTCACGTTTGAAGGCAGTGTAGACTTTTAAATAATTGATCATTTCTCATACAAGTCAATCAGCTAACTCAAGTTTACTCTATTAAGAATGAGTTATATTGCCTTGATGCATTCAGTGTAGATCATGATCAGTATATTTTCAGTGAGTTCAGTGGCCTTTAAGTTAGTGGTACTATCCATATTGAAAGATGAACCATTTCATAGTGAAAATATAATAGGTGTTTTATGTGATGTTGTGGAATCACTTTTTGACACCAGACTGTATATAGCATAAAATGGGAATGTTGATACACTTTTCATTATAAACAATCAAACTGAGATTTCAAACTTTAGTAGGCTTCTAATTGAAATAACATTGTGGTGAAGGTGCTTATAAAATGGGTTTGATGATCAAGGGATTAGCACAATGAACAGACTCAGTATTTTCTTAAGACCTAGATAGCTGTGTTGTAAAGAATTGAAAAAAAAATAGAATTGTAACCGCCAATGGCAACAGAAATTTCAAACAAAGATAGATGTCATTATTTTCTTCACATCAAGTAGAGCACTTTGTTGTCACACATGTTACAGTTGTTCCCAAGAAATAAATGTTGTCTTGCATGAAAAAAATCAAAGAGCTACAACATCTGTAGCAAAGAATCATTAGTTGTTGTTTTACATAGAACAATTCTTTGACAATTTACTGGGCATTTGTGACAGTACCCAGGTAAATTCATACATATTAGAATAGACCTAATGTATTATTGTCACTTTTAAACAAGGAACAGACTTTGTACATCCTTTTTGCATGTGCAAAATAATTTGTAAACTCTAGCAGGGCCCATATATTATGTAATATACAGACCCTGACTCTAGTTATTAATTTATTTTAAATGAAAGTATTAAAACACTATTAGTTAACAACACTTCTTGCAGTCAGCAGATCATCTGAAGGTCACAAAATAGCATTTATAACACTTTGGACAAAATTTATTTGCCACCATTTCATAGAAATAAGTATAATACATGTGTAGGCCCTACGTATATAATTTCTAAAGCAATTGTTATACCATTAAATATATGTAAAAGACAGACTAAGGCAAAGTATGTATGTTTTTGGTACGAATCAATTCGTGAAATCAGTGCATAAATCCACTGTAGACTGTAGATGAGTTTGCATATTTTTTCAAAATTAAAATTTCATCGAAGCTGGAAGTTGCAAACAATGCACATGAACAACAAGTAGTTTATAACTACGTATCGACTAAGTAAAGCAGGGTGTCAACATCATTTCTTAGCAACTGGCAGCCATTTTATTTATTTCTAGAAATTTGTGTTGGTTGTGTTATTTCCGCTTCTATCTAACAGAGTGCATGAAGTTCTATATTTAGTTGGGAAATTTTGCATTGTATAAACAGTAACATACCATTTACAAATCACTGCTAAATCTATAGAATTTGTCTTTCATGCCCCGTGTGTTTCTTGGCATGGTAATGAAGTTCCCGGTGTTTCTTACTAGGGCACTGGCCACTCTATACACAGATCTGCACACCAATGCCTTGGACAATACGACAGAGTCTCCAAACAAGACGCATAAATGCGCCAGTGGAGAAAACCAAAAGGACAGTCAGCAACTGCAACATCGGTGAGACAGCCCGACTCCTCTTCGTCTACTTCACTAAAAATGGTCTGACCAGCCCCAAAATGAACAAAATGGTGTCACTGCCAAAAGCAGAACCGTCACTGTAGGTTTTCATCAGACATGGTTGTAATAGAAAACCTTTCTGTGAAGGTCCGGCGATCTCACCTTCGCCTGACACAAAACCTTCTGATGACCGCCATTTTGTTTTCTCAGACTCAGGTTTGAGACACTACAGACGGTGACTCAGAGAATCTGAGAATGTTCTCAGCTTTTGAGATAAAATATTCTCAGAATTTGTTAGTGAAAGTCAAAGTGAGAAACATCTCAGGGTAAGTCTTAGGTCTTGAGAATAGTCTCAGATTTGAGCTGAGATTTTATCTTGAGAACGTTAGTGAAAGCCGGGCCAGAACTCTGGTTGCTATGGCAACAAATAGGAAAAGCTTTAAAAATCTTCTTCTCTGAAACCACAAGGCCTAAAGCTTAGATATTTGGCAAGTAGCATTGTCTAGTGAACCTCTACCAAGATTGTTCAAATTATGATCCCTGGGTCAAAATTGACCCCGCACGGGTGGTCACTTAGTTTTACATAGGCTTATGTAGGAAATGTTTTTTAAATCTTCTTCTCTGAAACCTCAAGGCCTAGAGCTTAGATATTTGGCGTGTAGCATTGTCTAGTGGACCTCTACCAAGATTGTTCAAATTATGTCTCTTGGATCAATATTCACACCTGCATGGGCGGTCACTTAGTTTTACATAGGCTAATATAGGTATTATATAGTGTAGATATTTGGCATATAGCATTGTCTAGTGGACCTCTTCCAAGATTGTTAGCTCACCTGGCTACGCCAGGGTGAGCTTTTCTGATTGATGATTGTCCGTCAACATTTTGATTCAAATGACATCTCCTCTGAAACCACTAGGCCAATGATGATAAGACTATGCAGGAATGTTCCTTGCATGAAGCCCTACCAAAATTGTTCAAAGAATTTTATTCCATGCAGAACTTATGTTGCTATCGCAACAAATAGGAAAAACTTTAAAAATCTTCTATGAAAACACAAGGCCTAGAGCTTAGATATTTGGCATGTAGCATTTGCTAGTGGATCTCTACCAAGATTGTTCAAATTATGACCCCTGGGTCAAAATTGACCCCGCGGGGGTGGTCACTTAGTTTAACATAGGCTTATATAGGAAAAACTTTAAAAATCTTCTTCTCTGAAACCACAAGGCCTAGAGCTTAGATATTTGGCATGTAGCATTGGCTAGTGGACCTCTACCAAGAGTGTTCAAATTATGACCCTAGGATCAAAATTGACCCCGCACGGGGGTCACTATTTTTGCATAGTCTTATATAGGAAAAACTTTAAAAATATTCTTCTCTGAAACCACAAGGCCTAGAGCTTAGATATTTGGCATGTAGCATTGCCTAGTAGACCTCTTCAAAGTTTGTTCAAATTATGACCCTGGGGTCAAAATTGACCTTGCCGGGGGGGGGGGGGACATTCATAGATGTATATAGGAAAACCTATTTGGTATATAAAATTTTCTAGTGATCTTCCATCAAGCAAGTGGACTTGTACTAAGGTGAGCGATATAGGGCCATCTTGGCCCTCTTGTTCAAATTATGACCCCCAGGTCAAAATTGACCCCCCCAGGGTGTCACTTGATTTTACATAAGCTTATACAGGAAAAACTTTTAAAATCTTTTTCTCTGAAACCACAGGGCCTAGAGGTTAGATATTTAGGATGAAACCTTGCCTAGAAGACATCTTTTAAGTTTTTACAAATCATACCCCTGGGGTCAATATTGGCCCCGCCAAGGAGGTCACTTGTTTTACAAAGATGTATATAGGAAAACTTATTTGCTATGTAACATTGTCTTGTGGTCTTCCACCTACTTTGTTCAAATCATGCCTCTTGGGTCAAAATTGACCACACCCATTAGGCAAGTGGACTGGTATTCAGGTGAGCGATGTAGGGCCATCATAGCCCTCTTGTTTCAGTTTAGTACACTTTAAAAATCAATTAATACTAAATTCTTTATGCTGTATATCAAAATAAGCTGAGATAAATCACTCTGGGACTCACAAAGAGAGAGAAGCAATTTTGAAATATCTGTGTCTCGCGCCATGGAAGAAATGGGAATCAAACCAGAGACTTGACAGTTACAAGGCAAACATGCTGCTACATTGCCACAGTGTCGCCACCAAGTTTTATTATACTTAGTTTGGTTACATTTTAATATAGATAGTATGCACATAGTATATACTAATTCATTTATTAATAAGCTCAATTGTGAAGAAAACTTGAAGCTTACCAAGTCACTCTCGAGTCAGCTTTCTGGAAGAACTATTACTGGTGTTATATTAGGAAGTACGATCATGACCCTGGTGGGGTTCGAACATGCAACCTCCAGGATGAGCAGCAGACACCTTAACCTCTACACCACTGCTTCTCTTCAGGTATGCACATGTATGAAGTCTACATATTATACAAATTGAAATACATCTTGCTTTTGCTCATGTAATGTTTATTGACAAGGAATGGATAATTGTTTTCAGGATGGAGTAAATCGTATGCCTGCGACAAAAATGTGAGAACTGGTTATTCAGCTGCTTAGAAGGGGACCGGGAATGGTCCTTGACCTACTTGAAGATAGAATGGCACCCCTAACCTCAACCTTTCCAGCCCAGGGACAGCTTTGTGTCATCCTTATGTAGATGTCACAATTGATCCAAGACAAAGACAGAACTGGGTGTCATTCAGAGAGATGTAAGCTTACATTTTTCACAATATAAACATGTAAAGTTTAGGTAGATCTTACGTCTGAATATTTCAGCCTCCTCAGAAATCAGTCAGATTTGCATATGCAGTCTACGATGTATGTAAGTAGTGGCATTCCAGGTCCCTCGGAAAGTCGGGCCCGTCCTCGATCTAGGATTATCCGGATTGTCCCGGATTAAGGGGATTAGGAGATTAATTAGGTAATCGATTACTTAAGTGACAATGAATTATGCAATCAATTACTTAATAAGGGAATTAATTGCTCAATCAATTACTCAATATGGGGAGATTAAAATCTTATCAGGGGGATTATCACGTGAAAGATTCATTCATGGTGAGAGCGGATTACGTGAATGAATGAAAAGGATTATAATCGTATTAACGCTAATTGAACACCTTTCTTAATTACATTTATACTAGTAGTACCGTAAATGGTGGCCATCTTGGTTGGACCTTATAGTAGATACTTAGGCTACATAGCTATTTTGCCTAGCTACCTAGCATTTCGATCAGTTTGAACGGCACAGTTTGTGATTTGCCTTCGTGAATAGTAAATGCGAAAATGGATACGTTGAAACGCGATAGAAATCACAGTTCACTACACATTGAATTTTGTCTAGCTACCTTGCATTTTGATCAGTTTGAGCGGCAAATAAAGCAGCGAAATGAAAAAAGGACGTACTGAATTTGTGCATGCTGGAGATCTCTCTAACATGAAGTACGCTAGATACGTTATTGCTAAACTTTAAACTGCAAGCCTGGGTGTCAAAAAGGGACCATTCTTATTTAATGTACAGCGGCGAGCAAGAGTTGTTCGCGTAATTTGACTTAATCCTTCGCAGTTATTATGATGAGAAATTGTTGTCCGACTTGGTTGCGGAAATGAAATGTTCTGGACACACGTGTACGAGTATTGTTCACATATTCCTGTATGTCTGGTTTCTTTTTATTTCACGATCGAAAATAAATTACCATTGATTTAGTGCACCAAAATTGTAGTTTCTATTTAAATGAAATAGTAAATGATTTACTATGGTTATTGAAGTAATGATTAAAACTTGCATGTTTAAGTTATGTTGAATGTAAAGTTTTCATTACACTGCACGTACACATTGTAGGTGATTGAAATTGGCAACACTTCGTAATACTAAAGGTTTCTACACAAATAAGTATATACTTTTTTATGAGCTACGTATAAGCAGCATTTTGCATGTGTTCAGGTAGTAGGGAATCTTGATGTAGCAGTGTGAATCATTAAGCAGATTGACTTTTATGTCATAGTTAAATTATGATGGCCCTGCCACTTCACCAACAGACACAGTTGAGGGAATAATTAAACTGGTTAACAATGTGTGCACCAGTTTAAAGCTGCTCGCTCTTAGATTTTGGTGGGAAAAAACAAGGTTCTTCAAACTGTCTGACATTAACATGTTTTAGAACGAATCTTCAAATAAAATGATCCCAGTATAAATTCCTGTAAAGCATATCACTCTGTATTATAAGTTCAACTCTAACAAATCATAAAACATTACTGAAAACGCTTTTGAAATTCTAGTACCAACATAATTATAGAGTAGCGGTGCCGTCACTAACATTTTAAACAGTTTTCTTAAATCGCTATGTAGATTTTTAATACTTGTTTTGTTGTTTCAATTCATTACTTTTACATTTTACATGTATGTTTAGTACAATGTATATCATTTCGGAGAAATATAGTTTTTCACTGAAAACTGTTAACGGGTTCTGCTTGTTACCTCACTAGTCAATATATATGAACACACAACTTCTCTTACTCTTAGGCATTTTACAATGGTTGTGACTAAATTTTACCAAAACAAATTCCTAACTGCAGCGATCTGTGTCTACATTCAAACAATTTATGCAATGTACGTAAATGTGTGCCATTGAAACGATTGATAATGTCTAAATATGGGTAATTCAGATGACAAAACTGCAAAGTTATGCGATCAGTGTTCACAAATACGCAAAATTATTCAACGAACGATTGTATATAGTTTGGTTGAGTTATCAATTTCATTTGCAGCCGATGACAATTCTGTGTACACAGTACCTTGTATCACTAACCTATGCTTTTAAACTCCAGAAGAAGACTGGCTCTGGTCCTTCCCAGGCACGACTGTAAGGTAGCTGACCGCCTGAAAAATTGACTGAAATATACGACAGCTGACGACTGTACGATTTTATCAAATTCACACAGTTGATTTTAAATGGCGAAAAGTCATGCATCAATAAATTTACAGCCGTACTTGCTAAACAGTTCTTAAGTAGTTCCTTATAATGACCAGTATATTCCCTAGGGTGACTTTCAAAAAATATTCTACATGCGACAGATAAGTGACATCGTCACGAATAATTAATGGTTTGTTTCGATCACCGGTCAGATATGTCTATAAAACACAATTTTGAATACATGAAATTGATTTGGTCGGGGTTTTGGTGGCTCTGAATTCCTTGAGATTTCACAGATCTCAGCATTGCATGAACGGTACATTTTGACTGAAATGAAAGTAACAGTGTGCTCCACTAGTAGAAGACACTAAACAGTTAAAAATTTATATCATATGACTAACGACCTAATAAGAAGTTATTTATTTTAGGTTAAGGGAATATTGCAAGATACAGAACGTGTCCCAGTTCCAGAGACATCCTCTGGTTCTTTTACATGATCGATGTATATAGATACGATGCACGAGACCTCGGTTTAAGTACCAAGATCGTTTTACACATACATGTATAATGTCATTAGATTTCAAATTCAGTGCTTTGATTTTACCTGAAGACATGCATTTTCTTTTATTTTTCTTCTAAACTTTGTATTTATTTCAACTTTAGTTGCATACAGTTTCAATGATAACAGTTGAGTAATATCCTTCGACCGAATGAATTATTCATCAGAACCCGAGAATGCTAATGAAAAAAAGTAAAAGGTTAAACTATTATTTTAAGTAACGGACGGTCATAATGCAAACTTTCTATAGAATGATATTGTTTGTTTTTGAAAACTAGCAAAAGGAAAAAAAATGTAGTTCTCGTACATGTAAGACTCGACCCTCACCCCTCCAGTTGGTTTCCCCAAAATGGAAGAGTTCCAACACAGAGTCTTTAAACGACAGTGATACTGCGCTTTCGCGGCTAATCAATATCGAATTGAACTGGTATCATGTCCGCTTCACCTAAAAGTACAAACTAAATTTACACCGATAACATAAACATGACCGTAGGGTCTCATCCACGAAGAATGCTCTCATGGACGGACCTTTATAAAATTCAATTCAAAATGTATGTACATGTATGTATATTAGGGCTTTATCGTTCATACCGGTTTCCAATATAACCAACACCCCCAGAAGAGTTTAGTTATTTTAGGTTCTGGAGGATAGCGCAAGATACAGAAAGCGTCCCAATTCGAGTGACAATCCTGGTTCTTATACATGCCAGGTGTATAGCACCCTAGATGGGACCTCGGTTTTAAAGTCTCAATCGAAAGATTGTTAGTAATTTCAGTTGGACAGCCCCGTGAATCGAACCAGCAACCCTGAGATTATAAGTCTCGTGCGTTACCAATTTAGCTAACCGGGCTGACTATATTCAAAAACATGACCGTGCGCTTTTTATACGTCACATCAGTTTACTTCTTCGCAGTTTAATGCATAGGGGTAACGTGTATAAATTCGGTAACACTACGAAAATATCGAACCACTATCGTAAGTAGCTATAAAATCCTGGCGTGGTGTGCACAATAATAATAATGATATACATGATTACACGCACAAATTATGAATGCGACAGGATGGTGTGAAATGCAAAGTCTATAGATAGGTATCAGTAATTTCGACACAGTCTGTTATCACAAATCTAGCCCCGTGCTTGTAAATATTTCTTGAGCACAATCTCATGCTCAGTAAGAAATTATGCTCAAATGATATGAAGTCAATCCAAGTTATATAATTTAATTTATTTACAAAGTCAGGTTTCATATAAAGATACATAAGCTTCTGATTATTGTTGCTGTAACCGACTTTGTAAAACAATATAACTTAAATTTACTTAATTTTACTTGAGCATGATTTTGTGCTGAGTATTAGCTTGCGCTCAAGAAACGTTTATAAGCACAGGGCCTAATCTCTGTATCAGTGTAATGGGCAAGTAGTCTACGACAATTCTGTTTACTTTTTCATGAACGGATTATACCGCGGATGAACTTTAGTATGACAAAATGTAGTTGGCATTTTGTCAAAATGTTTCATTTATACATCAGTTGTTGAGCTGTCGAAGCTCACCGTTGATTTTGAATGGTGATCTTTGCTAAGTCAAATGAAATCATACATTCAATACAAGAGTACAAATGCATGTCAGTATTGTAGTTCTGGCTGAACATATCCCAATATACCTGTATTTTAAAGGCGGTCTTATAGAGTTGACTTGACTGACTTAGAAAAAATAAACTCTTTCCTGCAGGGTAGTGATATTGCCACCGATGCGTTTATTTTTACAGTTTGGATAATAATATAATTCAATGCAAGACAACATAACGCTATTATGTTTTGGGAAGTCCAGCTGAGAACCATTGAATGAAAATTAAGCTTTATATGATATAAATAGTGACTTGAAGGTAAATCGTACTTCAAACGCTTCGAAGTTTTCTGACTTCTCAAACCGTCCGTAAACATGTAAAATAAGTTCTGACCGAAGGTTCCGAGGGAAGCATGTCTATTTTACTGGTAGAGTGATGACTTGTAATCAATGAAGTTTAACAAAATAACGGCTTTAAGGTATGAAACTAGCCAATGAAACACTTTGTGAAAATGTTAGCCGGTTATAAGGACCTGTAAGGTATAGTTAGTTAATCTGACATTATTGCACAGATACTTATAATCTCGCGCAAGTTTCAGATCTGAGCGACTGTTTCGGGTAAGAAGTGTATGTAGGAGTATGTGGAAAGACAGACTAAAAAGAGTCATTTGTGGGAAACATGTCATTGTCTGTACTGGGAATGGGGGCATACATACTGATACTATATCTGATCAGTCTCAGAAAGCGACAGAACACTAAATTATATCTCATCTCTGCAACATTGTCAGTATAAGGTACGAGATTATAATTGTAAATTGCAATGTGCATATATGTGGCTTGTAAACCCTTTTATAGTCAGTGATTACACTATTCGGCAGCTTCCGCAGTGATTAAAATCTACGATCATTAATTCTTTTTGCCAAAGAAGCACACGCCTTGTTCAGTTGTTCCTTAGGGAATCTGCATTTACGTCAATGGTTTAATTCAGCGCATGTATGGCGTGAACATACCGTAAAATGGCCGTTTAACTGAATTAAGTTCGCATTTGTGATGTGTCCATTTTGTATTGTATTCATTACCTTACTCCCTTCGTTAATCATACTTTCTATGTCTTATCTATGTCTTATTAGTTACGAATAAAGTGGCATGATCGAGTAGTTCCGTATGTTATTCCTTTTTTTTCTGACCCTGCTTGATGATTGACTTGGCTCTCATATTACTCTAATGTGGTCTCATATGTTATACGATCCTTAATGTGCAGTGGCAAATCTTCAGTACAGCTTGATATTTTTTACAATGGCCAATAATATAAACGATAAACAATATGTAAAAAAGACATTCTAAGATGACCTGTAACTTAAACATAATGAACTTCGGATTAAATATTGAGTATAGTCTATATGATGATACAGAGGACCAGGCCCTTTGGTTATAAATATTTTCCTGCTCAACAAAATGTCATGCTCAGAATTTTGATCTATAGAAAAGCGTAACGTTTCATGAATTACGTATAACAATGTGTCACTCAAGTTCTCCGTAACTTTTGAGAATAACTTTTAAACTTTAGCTCTTTTCTTTCCTATTATGTGCGTGGTGCTAGAAGTTAAAATCGTTTTGTGCTCAAACACAAGCGAGAATGACAAAAGATTTATAAGCACGGGGCCTGGGTTCGAATCATACAATAAACTACAGTCCAACCTCTCTAAACAACACCTCTGAAGAGCAAAAACCTCTCTACAAAGACAGATGTTTTATTTACCAAAGCAGTAATATCTGAACAAATTAACCTCCCCAGAGCAACAACCTCTCAACACCAAACAAATATTGATATTCCCTTTGATGTTGTTGTGGAGAGGTTGGACTGTACTCCTTTTTTTATTGCACGAAACACTTGTTGTCTGTGTCTGGCAGTTTTAAATTCATTCAGATTTTCACATCACTCATCAATTGAAACGTGCATGAGTAAGTCTTTTGCTAACAATGAAAGTAACTGTGAGCAGATGAAACTTAAAACTGTTTATACTATCAGAATTAGTTTGTAAAGTTATAATATCTCGAGATCAACGCAGAAAATGAAAGCGCGGGTAAAAATGGTGGTGCCGTCAGTTGTACAAAGACAAGATTTAATGCTTAAGATTTAAAATGAAATGCACATGTTAAATGTGCATTTGTAATGTCAGCAAATATAGTCCGACGCATTGCTTATGTAAGGAATATACAGACAATCCTACATAAGATGAAAAATCTCATGCAGTAGAGAAAAGTGTATTGAGGTCGCAAAATGCTTTTCGGGCTACGAGAAAGACCTTTGCTAAAATTACATCATTTGTTTGCATTTCTAGCGTGTGTCCATGCATATAATTATTTTGTACTTAGAATAACATTATTCAATTTTTTGCTGTTGTTAGATTCTTATGTCAATATCAAAAGAGACCCCTTTGATTTAAGGACAAAGAGGCAAATACAATGTAATCCGACATTTTCAGTCATCCGGGTACACTCCTATTTCATAAGTTGTATTCTTATGTCAATGTCAAAAGAGACAAAGCAAAGTCCTCGACTGTGAGCTCCTATGATTTTTTTCTTGCATGCCAGTTCGAGACAAGTGCAGTTTTTAGCAGTGCCGGAAAATCACATCTTACACCCCCATGTTATATGACTCTTGTGAATAAATTGTGGCGTAACGTTACTCAGTACAGACATTGTAACGTCACTTCCCAAAACAAAAAATATCGTTTGTATATCATATCGCATTATATCGATAATGTTACGTTTAGAAATCCTTTTGAAAGTGCAAGACGGTATGAAAGAAAAAGTTTCTGTCATCAGACATGTGGTTCAGATGGAAATATCAATCTGAACTCGTGCTCGTTACATAAACTATTTATATTATAAATTTCAGCTGTATTTTTATTTACACGTACATGTCTTTCACAGTATCTTTTAAACTGTGTATACCCAGAGGCAGGGTACAAAATGGTATTTTTTAAGAGGACCGAGTTTTGTGCGATGTAGTGTGTTGTATGCTGTATCACTTTCTTCCCAAGGATGTACTGTAAATCATAGTCTAATTTTGCTAATACCTTCCCAAAAACTTTTAGAATTAATAACTGATAGGCTGTATGCCGTTAAGTTGGAAAAATATTGGATATTGTTTAACCCAAACTTTCATTTAATTAACACGAGGAGCTATACATAGCAAGAAACACGCGGCGAACCTCGTCCAGGTTATTGACCTGTACCTTCGACTGTCCAATATCCCTCGAATGTACATGGCAGAATGTACATTGAACATTCAGACTTTTTATCGCTATACCGTCGTTATACATCGAAATGGACTCAAAAAACTAACAAATACTGCTTATAATGTCTGTATATATATATAGGTTATTTTTTATCAAAGTTGCAGACTGCCCAACATCCGTATGGGTATATTTTCACCTGTACATTCGAATATCCAATATCCCTCGTATGTACATGGCAAAATGTACATTGGACATTCAGATTTTTATTGCTATATCTTCATAATATCATTAAATAGGCTCTCAAACTGATATAAGATATAGGCATTAATAGTTTTATTTACAAAGCCAATTCATAAAGATTGCATTGAAGCGAACTTCCATTCTGGTTGATTTTGACCTGTACATTCGAATGTCCAATATCCCTCGAATATGCATGGGATAATGTACATAGGACATTCAGATTGTCTATCGCTTTACCGTCGTTATACCCCGAAATTGACTCAAAAACATAACAAAAAGTGATTATAATGTATCTATTTATAAGTTCTTTTATAAAAGTGCAAACATGCGAACTTCCGTATGGGTTGATTTTGACCTATACATTCGAATATCCAATATCCCTCGAATGTACATGGCAAAATGTACATCGGACATTCAGATTTTCTATCGCTATATCTTCGTCAAATCATCAAATATGCTCTAAAGCTTATTGATATAGGCATTAATGGTTTTATTTATAAAGCCAATTCATAAAAATTGCATAAAGTCTGACGCGAATATCAGTTCTTATTGATTTTGACCTAACATTCAAATATCCAATATCCCTCTAATGAACATCGCAAAATGTACATTGGACATTCAGATTTTCTTTCCCTATACCATCGTTACACCACGAAATAGACTCAAAAAGT
Organism: Saxidomus purpurata; assembly: GCA_022818135.1. NCBI lineage: Eukaryota > Metazoa > Mollusca > Bivalvia > Venerida > Veneridae > Saxidomus > Saxidomus purpurata. Next base: position 188,797 of record JAFMSR010000049.1, read on the forward strand.
TAACAAATAGTGCTTATATTGTATCTTTTTATAAGTTATAACGTCAAAAGTGCAGACATGCGAACTTCCGTATGGGTTGATATGACCTATACATTCGAATATCCAATATCCAATGTACATGGCAAACTGTACATTGGACATTCAGATGTTCGGGTCTTGATAATGACCAAACCAATTCTTGATTACAGGTTTTAAAACAAATTCAATTATTCATGATTGAAAAACAAGTTCTTACAACTGAAAGTAATCACCCCCGAGACCAAATTTCAAAGAGAGAGAGAGAGGCAATGTGAAATTATCTGTGTCTTTCCTAAGGACACTACCGACATGGCTATGGTGGGGATCTAACCCGTAATAATTCGATCCAGAGGCCAAGGCCCTACCATCACGCCACCACGGCTCCACATATAGATCAAGGTTGATTTGTTTATCTCATTAGGCAATAACTAAGCCTCGTGTGCACTCAGGTGAGCGATATTGGGTTAAGATGGCTCCTCTTGTTAGCAGGTATAGTCGAGTTAAGAAAATCATTCGATTTAAAAGTTTCTCGCTAGTTTTATTTATCTCTGATAATCTTGTGCCTTTCTGCCTTTAATAAGCAATCTTCATGGCTGTCATTCGCAGCAAATTTTCTTATTGTTAATAGGTTAAAACGTGATATTTATGTATATCACACGCTATACAATTATATGCAACGTTGTTGTAGGGCGTTGGAATACAAATAAGAAACAGGGGCGAACTATTTCTTTTGATTTTAGAGAGAGAGAGAGACAGACAGACAGAGAGACAGACTGAGAGAGGGAGACAGAGAGACAGAGAGAGAGAGGGGGGGGGGGAGAGGGAGATGATTACCTAGGATTACTATTGCAGAACAGCTGGAATAGGCCCAGTAGTGACAAACCTACCATGCTATATATGTCAACAGTTCAATCTTCACTAAAAACACAAAAGGTACAAATGTACAGCAATAAATTCTTCCCAGAGACTTGATAAATAGACCTCTCCTCCAACTCCTCTATGTCTTATATGAGTCTTTTTCAAAATTACACCTTGAATACGTTTTGCTACTCGAACCTTTTGTCTTTACCAGAGGTTACTTGAATGTTCTTAGTTTTCTTAATACCAACCGTTCTTGCTTATCGTATCTGCATTTCCGGTGACTTTATACATGCCGAGAAACTCGGTTAAGCATCCCATGAGGTTAGACGACACTCGTGAATTACTTCTGACGTAACGTTATAAAAATTGTTACGCCAATTTCCAAAACACAACGTCTGAATATCGTTTGTTGTTATATGACAATGCAACATTTCTATAACTTTGCATTTATAAATTTACTTCAAATTGCTAGACGGTGTGCAAGAAACTTTTTCGATCATGAGGCATTTGGTACGCTGAGTGCCTGCAAAACTTATCCTCAGTGACTGATATTTAGATCTAAATCGCATGTATGGCACGCGATTTGCACAATTATTCCTATGACCTATGTTACCACATGATAATTTAGGCAAATATATCTCACGGGAACCAAGCGGTTAGTGAATTTTTATCCACATTAAAGGCTAGCTGAGTTCAAAACTTAATCGATGATCAATCAGCCGATTAAAAGCCATGCTCTTCCTTCACGTCACACAAAGATAGCCAATCAAAATATGTGAAACAAGACAGGAAGGGGTCCTCAGTCCTTTCCTTTATCTTGTCCTAATTAATGATTTAAGGTGAAAGGATACTATATAAAACTTTTTATAGTCTACCTTAGTGTTTGGTACCGACTGAAACTTGAAAATATTTCTGATTCAGATCTATATTTTATTTGACGTTATTTATGTACACAACGTTACAATGACGTCGTAAACATGACCTTGTCGCGCCATTTTTACGTCGGTTGTACGGAGACAATTTTTGTATTATACTTACTGTACTGTGATTATTTGTTGTCGTAAAGCAATAAAATTGGTATCAAAATAAAGCTATTACAATTGCCTATGCGGTTATTTAATATTAATGAATTTGCGTTTATGCTGTCCAATAAGACACTGAAAAAATACCATTTTCTTTTTCTGAATTTATCCACAAAATATAGCTTCGCTCGAAATTTAAAACAAATCTGTCAGTAAATTTTTGCCAAATTTAAATATGGTTTTTACTAAAATGTATTCAAAATATACGCCAGAATTTAGAAACTTTTACCTTGTCGTATTTTATAAGCAGGCGAGTATATTTTGACACATGGGCGTCAAATTTAAAAATGGAGTTAATTTAATTGCACGTGTCTGTCGTCTGCGGATAATATAGTTTATTGTCTTTCTCTGCAAATGGACTTTCAAAGCTGATGGAATTATGTTACAGTTAAAGTATACAAAACAAGTATACTTAATATGCTTCCAGGAATACTCTATAACTGACGGTTCCTGATGCGTCTAAATCTGTTGTAATTGTTACAAGTCAGAAACACATAAATTATTCAAAGTACCTGGCTACTTGGTAATAAAACTATTTCTGAAAGGTCACAATATGTCCATTTCGGGGGTTTGTTCAGTCACTGCTTAAACAGAAATAAAAATGTTACGGACAGTTGTCGTAAGTCGAAAAGTACAGTTTCTAAGTACGCTCACTAAACTGTTATATTTACGAATATGGTATTCATACGTTTTCTGCCATACAACAGTGCTGTGCTGCCAAAGGTATTATATGGCACAGAGCTTTGGTCAAACCGCTCAAAAGAAAACAGAATTAGCCTCGACTGCACATAGATTTTGTGTAAAACGCATACGAGGTTTGTCGAAGTATACCAGCACTTTTGTCGTCTTTTTTCATGTTAGGATTTTTACCATTAGAGACAGAAATAAATAAAATAAAACTAACATTTCTAGGACAACTTTGTTCACTTGACACAGTGTTTGATTAAACAAGTATTTGTTGATCGCTTGATGACATATCTTAGAGTATGTAAAAATAATATTTCGCCTGTGCTAGTGATTTTAATTCAAACCGGCAGCTTTCCAGCAAAATCAACCTGACAGATTATGAATAATATGTTCAAATCGGTGGTGCGGTGGTTGGGTGGTTAACGCTCTCGCCTTCAATCCGGGTTACTGGAAATTTCAGAAACGCGTGTCAGTGTTTCCCACCCATCTAGAGATGAACTGATTAGAAACCCAGAGGTAGTCTCACGTGAATCGGTGCTATACACCGGGCACGTAGCAAAAGAACCACGGGGTCTTTTCGCAAATGAGTTATGGCCTGCTACCCTTGTATCTGCTTATGTCTATCTTCAACCTGCTCCTGCCAGGAGTTTTGGCAAGTTCGTCCAGGGAGAAGTCCCAGTGTCGACCGTGACTGATAAAAAATCAAAGAAAAAAGATATTTAAATTGTACACTAGTATGAACTCAGCCGACGAATTGAATAAACAGTCATTGAGAGGATTTGATATATTTCAACCCTCTGATGCATTTTCATGTTGTCGTTACTGGTCGCTGTGCTATTAAAATCGTAACTGTTTGAGATATATGCAAGTTCTATATTGTACATGTACTGATTCATATGTCGGCTAGATTCATTTGCTTTCTGGTATGTCAAATTTTCTTCACGAAGAAAAAAATCCTTAACTGTTTAAAAGTCGTCAGTAAATATTCTTTTCATGCTTTAATTGATTATTGACCAGTGTAACTATTGAACACAAGTAAGGCCAAGCCGCCTAAATTGTTCGTTCATTTTCTGCAGGACGCATATTCTTGTTATTACTCTTATGCATAGCTCTCTCTCTCTCAACTTTCTTTACACAGTGCTTGTATTTTGTTTCGACAAGCATCCTTATACTGTATGAATGCTGTTATTACCCTTTATAAGTTCTTTCTGTCTGAGTCCTTTCAAACAATTGTTTGGTCGAACTATAACTTTCAGCAAACATAGATCTATCTTCTTTCATTTTAATGTATTACTTTATCTAAGAAAAACAGTTTCATCAATGTACATGTATATTTTACTTGTAAACCTTTGATATCGTTTGTATTTATTACATGTATGAACACACTCTGTCATTGTACTGGTATGTCAGTGCGCCAGTACTGGTATTGTATATGTATGTAATGATGTAATATATGTTGCGTATATATAGTGCTACGTATGTGGGATGTTTCGTTCTGTATATATGTTGTGCTCTCCCTGATGTGTTCTACCTGATGTGGAGGAAATAAACATACAGTCCTACCTCTCTAAACAACACCCCCAAAGGGCAAAGGCCTCTCTATTCAAAGACAGATGTTTTATTTCAAAAAGCAGTTATATCTGAAAAAATAATCTCAGAAGAGCAACACCCCTCTCTCTCTCTCTCTCTCTCTCTCTCTCTCTCTCTCTCTCTCTCTCTCTCTCTCTCTGTCTCTTTCTCATTCTCTGCCTGCCTGCCTGCTTTCCTGCCTGTCTGTCTGTCTGTCTGTCTGTCTGTCTGTCTTCTTATCTGATTGTAAGGTTATTGTTCCTTTTCTTAGTATATCGGTATCAATATTTTACATATGTTTTCGGGATAAGCGACCAAGGTACTGAATGCAATGAAGTTCGATAACACCTGCTTAAATTTCGCAAATTTGTACTTTTAAAAATCTAGTAGAAGTATTGTGTGCAATGCTCATACAGTGCACGGTAATGTACATCTCTCACATATGGGATTCATTTGAGGCTTTGCAGTATTGTTCAAGGGTATCAATCTTAGAAAATACAGATATTCTGGTTTTTACCTTCTACTGAAAAGATAATAGTCGCGCACCCTGTCCGTCAGACTGCTATTGTTACTGGACTGTGCCAAGCAGAACTTATGCGATAACGCGTTGTCCGTCTGTCTGTCAACAGTTTCCTTCCACATAATTACTCGTAAAGATTTTCTGCTTTTTTGCTTCAAACTTTAGAGTTTTCTTTTTCAATACAAACTCTGCATATGCCTAGCAAATTTTGCTTGACTAATTCTTGATCAGTCAGCCTAAAACTTTTTTTTCTTGATGACTCTTTGTACAGTTTTAATAATTTTGCTTCACTCAATATTGAGCACATAACAAGTGAACACAGCGTTTGCTTTACTACATGCGCAATAGTCAGTAGAGCGTTTAGGCCCACCTTGCTTATTGTTCCTTAGACCGGAAACATGTAACACATCATGGAAGATTTAACATGTACAGTTCAATCTAATTAATGAACGACGATGTATGTGTGATCCATGTATAGTATATGACACACTGATTGCTACACTGTGATACTTTCATGGACTTATTGAAGATATGTTTTTCTTCTTTTATACACACGTTTTATTTTGAAATATTTACATACCTACATAGCATTGCTTTTGCATGGGAGATGCACAGCTTGTGTTTTATGCACTAGAATTATGTCTTGGTAGTCTCCACCAAGGAGTAGGGAAGCACCATAACAGTAGAGAAGATCTTTTTGTACATAGAGGCAAGCTACCAAAGTAAATGACTCGACTTTTCCACCCTTAACGTGACAAATCAAAAACCGTCTCACTGTCTTTGTTGTATAATAAAACAGCAATCAAAGGTTAAAGGAGATATTAAAGTAAAGATGATGAATAAAACCATTACTACCTCTATTTCATCAGTTTAAGAGCCTATTTGATGGTATCACGAAGATATAGCGATAGAAACTCTGAATGTAGAATGTACATTTTGCCATGTATATTCAAGGGATATTGGATATTCGAATGCACAGGGCAAAATCAACCCATACGGAAGTTCGCATGTTTGCACTTTTGATCTACTATTGGTTTTGAAAGAATGGTATAGGTATAGAAAATCTAATGTAATGTAAACTTAGATATTGAATTGAATAAAGGTCAAATCAACCTAGCGGAAGTTCCATCTGCAACATTGTGATAGAACTTATAAATGATAAAAATCCTATTTGTTAATTTTTGGAGTTCGATGTATAACGACAGTATAGCGATAAAAAGTCTGAATGTCCGATGTACATTCCGCCATGTACATTTGAGGGATATTGGACAGTCGAATGTACAGGTCAATATAAACCTGGACGAGGTTCGCCGCGTGTTTCTTGCTATGTGTAGCTCCTTGTGATAATTAAATGAAAGTTTGGGTTAAACAATCTGAATATCCAATCTACACGAGGAGATGTAGATTGGATATTCGAATATCCAATATTTTTCCAACTTAACGGCATACAGCCTATCAGTTATTAATTCTAAGAGTTTTCGGGAAGGTATAAGCAAAATTAGATTATGATTTACAGTACATCCTTGGGGAGAAAGTGATACAGCACACAACACAATACATCGCACAAAACTCGGTCCTCTTAAAAAATACCATATTGTACCCTGCCTCCGTTTATACACAGTTTAAAAGATACTGTGAAAAACATGTACGTGTAAATAAAAATACAGCTGAAATTTATAATATAAATAGTTTATGTAATGAGCACGAGTTCAGATTGAAATATCCGTCAACGAAGGTAACTGTTGCCGAGCTCCCCGGCAAAACAATTATCTGTATTGACGGATATTTCCATCTGAACCACATGTCTGATGACAGAAACTTTTTCTTTCATACCGTCTTGCACTTTCAAAAGGATTTCTAAACGTAACATGATCGATATAATGCGATATGATATACAAACGATATTTTTTGTTTTGGGAAGTGACGTTACGGAACGTAGCTGGTTGAAACTACATTGTATATGTTTTTAGAAGACACTAGGAACGCATTGGTTAATAAATATTCTGTAAGACTTAGTCGAGATAGTTTGTTTACAACTTCGTTAGTTTACCATAATTTTTTTATAAATTACTCAGCCCAAATATCCTGGAAATATGTCAGAAAGGTTGTTTCAATGATTTCTAGCCCAAGTTCGAATATGGGTCATCTTTGGTCAAAAACTAGGTCACAGAGCCCAAATATGGAAAAACCTTGTTAACACTCTAGATGTTACATTTTCAGCCCAGATATCCTTGAAATTTGTCAGAAAAGTTGTTTCGATGATTTCTAGCTCAAGTTCGAATATGGGTCATCTGGGGTCAAAAACAAGGTCACACAGCCCAAATATGGAAAAACCTTGTTAACACTCTAGAGGTTACATTTTCAGCCCAAATATCCTTGAAATTTGTCAGAAAGGTTGTTTTGATGATTTCTAGCTCAAGTTCGAATATGGGTCATCTGGGGTCAAAAACAAGGTCACACAGCCCAAATATGGAAAAACCTTGTTAACACTCTAGAGGTTACATTTTCAGCCCAAATATCCTTGAAATTTGTCAGAAAGGTTGTTTTGATGATTTCTAGCTCAAGTTCGAATATGGGTCATCTGGGTTTAAAAACTTGGTCACAGAGCCCAAATATGGAAAAGCCTTGTTAATACTCTAGAGGTAACATTTTCAGCCCAAATATCCTGGAAATTTGTCAGAAAGGTTGTTTCGATGATTTCTAGCAACTTTGTTAAAAGCAGTTGTACTCGGGTGAGCGATAAAAGGCCATCATGGCCTTCTTGTTTAAGGATAGCATGAGCAAGAAAAATCATTACTGCTTATATTTTATCCTTGTGGACATGTAAACTATAAATGTAAATAATGCAAGTTAAATGATGTGTATCTTGAATGGAATATACTTATATTTATTTGTTTTTTTTTTGTACATGTATTTAGAATAGTAAAACAAGCACTAAACATCTTTGTAGGGAACAGTGCTTTGCACAAAGTTGGGTGCCCGATAATTGGTTGCCCGATGTGGCTTTAAAGAGAGAAATTATACCCCTTTTCTTGCCTCATTTATAAACAAGCTGTGGACGCAGTCAATAAACTGACAAGTTTATAATGTCATCAGAGAACCTAAGTTTATCCTGTGAAAATTTTAAGGGTTTACTAGTATTTGTTGCTACACTAAATACGAAAATGTTCATTTTCCACCCGAGAACTGTTAGGAATCCAGTAGAACTTAGATATGTAGCAAGTAGCATTGCTTTATAGACCTTTACAAAGATTGTTCAAATCATGACCCTTAGGTGAAAATAAACCCTTCCCGGAAGGGGGGGGGGGGATACTTGATGGCTTATATAGTGAAAACTTTTTAAAAAAAACACAAGGCCCACAGACAGAGCTTAGTTATTTGGAATGTTTATAAGCAATGTGTAGTACACCTCATACAGGTGAGCAAGATAGGGCCATCTTGGCACTATTGTGTTTCAATTATTCTATTTGAACTCACAAACTTGCCACAAATGAAAATTAATATAAAACATAATCCTTTAGAAACAATATCATTTGCAAATGATTTTTAGTTCAATATATTCAAAATTTATACATTATTCTTCAGAACTTTAAAAGCCATCATAAGGATCATTTTACCCCATACATTTATGCACAGTATATCCTTTGATTTTTATGCCCCCGAAGGGTGGCATATTAAAATCGCACCGTCTGTCCGTCCGTCCGTCCGTCCCCCGGGACTGTAACTTTGTCATGCATTGAAGGATTTTAAAATAACTTGGCACACATGTCTAGCACATCAAGACGACGTGTCGCGTGCAAGACCCACATCCCTACCTCAAAGGTGAAGGTCACACTTGGAGTATGAAGGTTATGGAATCCTCTATATATGCACACATTCGTGTCCGGACTGTAACTTTGTCATGCATTGAAGGATTTTAAAATAACTAGGCACACATGTCTAGCACATCAAGACGAAGTGTCGCGTGCAAGACCCACGTCCCTACCTCAAAGGTCAAGGTCATACTTAGAGTTTGAAGGTAATGGATTCCTCTATATATGCATACGACCCGGTGGGCCTGGTCGCCGCGAGTGGCTCCTTTTAACGGTCTGATCTCGGCCGCTGGTTTCTGTAGACTAGCATACCCCACCCCCTAACATTAAAGCATATTGAGTTTGAGCATCATGTTTAGAAACGAGAGGTAAATTGTAAAAAATAATGATTCTACGTAAAATAAATTAGTATTAAGCACGAAATTATAAGAGAAATTCTTTTGTCGTCATTGTGTGGGGGGGGAAAGTGGGGGTACATCCTTTCGAAAAGATGGCTAAAGTGGGGAAAGTTTTTGTAAAAAAACAATAACAGTGAATGATTATTAAGTCAGGTAAGCCTGCATAAAGATGCGAAACAAATATTAATTAACTAAGACTTAGAAGTTATGTTAACAAACAAAGAGGCGCTTGTGTAAGGGCGTGAAAAAAGGGGGGGGGGGGGGGGGGGGGGGGGGGGGGGGGACCAGTAAGCCGTAATTGTTTTGTTTTGGGTTTTAACCCTTTTTTTTTGGGGGGGGGGGGGGGGGAAAGTGACAACAATTAACTACCGCCGTTGTTTTGACATTTGTGTTAGGGACAATGCTTTTTTGACAGATACGATTTTCGGGGTGTTCCCGAAATTTTGGGGGGCCAAGGGGGGGGGGGGGGGGCCCCGGCGGCGTAATGCCGGGGGTCCGGCGTATAGGGGTCCGGCGTTATAGAGGTCGCAGTGTATATGCACACATTCGTGTCCGGACTGTAACTTTGTCATGCATTGAAGGATTTTAAAATAATTCGCGGAAAAAAATTTTAAAAAAAAAAGAGGGGTTTTTTGGGGGAGGCCCCGGGCCCCAGCTCAAAGGTCAAGGTCACACTTAGAGTTTGAAGGTAATGGATTCCTCTATATATGCATATATGCACACATTCGTGTCCGGACTGTAACTTTGTCATGCCTTGAAGGATTTTAAAATAGTATGGCACAAATGTCTAGCACATCAAGACGACGTGTCGCGTGCAAGACCCACATCCCTACCACAAAGGTCAAGGTCACACTTAGAGTTTATAGGTAATGGAATCCTGTATATATGCATACATTTGTGTCCGGACTATAACTTTATTATGCTTTGAAGGATTTTAAAATAACTTGGCACAAATGTCTAGCACATCAAGCGGATGTGTCGCGTGCAAGACCCAAGTCCCTACCTCAAAGGTCAAGGTCACACTTAGTGTTTAAAGTAATGGAATACTGTATGCATGATTACTCTGTCATGCATGGAAGGATTTTAAAATTACATAGCACATTTATTGAGCACATGGAGAGGACACAGACTGTGAGGCACCTCTTTCGGGGGCATTCGTCACTTGTGAGGGACAGCTCTTGTTCTGTCTGTGTATTGGTTTTTTTAATTCCTTTAATGTATGCTGTACAGAGAGCTGCAAAAAAATAAAATCTCAGCTATGTTCTTTGTTTTTATAAACTCAATTATTCAAAGAATATGGAAAGCTCTTACAGTCACATCAGCGTTGCAGCTTTAGTTAAAGTTTTGCATGCAAATTACTATCAAGGATATATCTCAGTAACAACTTATGGGATTAACTTGAAAATTTATTAAAGTCTTCAGTGGTTTCAGACTGGCAAGTTAGATAACTCTAGTATGAATTTAAGTTCAAGTTAATGGCCCTGTTTTGACTTAGAAATTTTGGTTAAAGTTTTGCATGCAATGCTTTTATCTCGGTAACCACTCACAAGATTTATTTAAAACTTCAATTTAGTATTAAATGTATCAAACAATCAGGTTAGATAACTCCTGACTGAATTAATTCAAATTATGGCCCATCTTGAACTTAGAATGTTTGGTTAAGTTTTGCATGCAAGCTGATTGGTCAAAGATGCATGTGCAAGCTACTATCAGGCTATCTAAGTTATCATTGCTGAAATTGATTTGAAACATTAATATGTCCAAGGGTCTCCAACTGTCATGTAAGATAACTCCTCACTGAATTTATTGTAAGTTATGGCTACTGTTGAACTTGAGAAGTATGGTTTAAGTGTTGTATGTATGGTAGAGGTATAATACAGAATTTGCAAGGTACTTTAATGCACATATTTCAGTAACCTCTTATGGGATTGATTTGAACTCCATTCATCTCATTAGGGATGTCTGACATTCAGGTAAGATAACTCCTGTATAAATTTGATTAAAATCATGACCCTTGTTTGACAGGAAATTTGGTAACAGTTTTGTATGCAAGGGCACTATCATGCACACATCTCACTAAATCAGTATAGTTATTGGATTGATATAAAACTTCAATACAGTCTTCAAGGGTATCAAACTATCAGGTGAGATAACTCCTGACTGTATTTACTACAAATTGTGGCCCTTGTTGAACTTAGAAACTTTGCTAAAGTTTTGCATGCAAGATTTTTTTATGTACATACTTCAGTATTAAACTGCTTAAGGGGCTATTTGAAACTAAACCAAGTGTTAAGGGTTATCAAACAATTAGTTAGGAAACTCCTGACTGAATTCACTACAAATTGTGGCCCTTGTTGAACTTAGAAACTTTACTAAAGTTTTGCATGCAAGATTCTTTGATGTACATACTTCAGTATTAAACTGCTTAAGGGGCCATTGAAACTAAACCAAGTGTTAAGGGTTAACAAACAGTCAGTTAGGAAACTCCTGACTGAATTCACTACAAATTGTGGCCCTTGTTGAACTTTGGATAAAGTTTTGGGTGCAAGCTATTACCATGCACTTCAGTAACCATTTATATGAGTTACTTGAAATTTAACAATAGTTTTCAGGGGTATCAGATTAAGTTACCCTAGATAACTTTGGACTTTTTTTATGATAACAGTTTTCTAATTAATACTTAGATGGTCAACATAATTTCGTTTTGCTATTTACAGATAAATATTTTGTTTTATTGGCAAACTATGAGAATATTTCGACATGCTGTGTTACAGACAGCTCTTTATAATTTGAGCAGTACATTATATCACTGCTTATAATGATGAATTTCCCAATTTCTATTCTCCCATTAAGTTGTCATGTTCCAAAATGGTTATGAAACTATAATAGTTTTGTTTATACTTATTCAATTTAGTTTGAATGTGAAGAAAGCTTGACCATTAGACAATTTTAGATGACATTGCAAATATGTAAGCTCAATGCCTTGCATTTTTGTTAAAGAAGACTTAACTATACCCGGTTTGTTGCCATGAAATGGAATGCTTTGACTTAACTTAATAGAGCTCAATGCCAGCTTTCAAAGGGTTTCACCATTACCCAAGTGGTTTCAGAGGGGATGTTTGAAGCAAATTTGTGTTACTGACAGACATCCAACAATCTTAAAAGCTAGTAGTAAAGTGACATATAAGAACATATGATCTACACTAACATATCTTTTATTTGTTGTCTGTATGTAGAAATCACATGACAAAAAACACCTGTTTTTCTGACAGTAACATGTTTTCACATATTTGTCATGGTGTTTTCAGTTTTTTCTTGGTGGTGGGACAATTCCTGAATTTCTATTTCTAATTTCCTAGGATCTGTGGGAGTGAACCATACCTCAGTGAATCAGTTGAGTTCAGTATTTCTTGAAGCAATTGTTGAACATAGGCTTGTGTCTTTTGCACCTTCTGTTTGTAGCAACTATATGTTCACGTCTTTTTTGAGAAACAACTGTGGAGCCTGAAATAATGTTTGAAAATAATCAAGTTATTTCAAAGTTCAAGAGAGCAAATCGTATCATGTGAAGAAATAAAAAAAGTCGTTTTTTGATATTGATGTTCAGAGTTTTCGATATACCTTTATAGATGGACAGCTCACAGATGAACACAGATGTTGTGTATAACTACACTGAATCATACTATATATTAGATGTCACCTCTGCCAATCAAAGTCCTCTGTACAATGATTTACATTTTCTGTCCTAAATAAATAGGTGAACCACTGCCTAGAAAACACTAAAATGATTTATTTTTTTTACATTTTTGCTTTGTTTTATAGTCCTGGCCAACCCTGGGATATTTCCCAGGGTGAAATTGCAAAGACTTCTGACATGTGCAGTTTGAACAGAGACAGATGCAGATACAATGATATCTGGGTACCAGATCCTAGCTCTTTTATGAGACCCCTTGGTTTTTTGCATGCTTAGTGATACACATAAGCTCTTGGTTCCTAACCAAATCATTTCAAGATGGGCATAAAACATTGCAAAGCTGGGTTATGAAATTTCGGAGCGTTTATGAAATTTCCAGTGTTCCGCTGGGATTTGAAACGTGGACCTCTTGATTGATAGTCAAGAGCATTAACCCTCGGTCACCATGCACTCACAAGTGTTTCTGTAATAAATACTGCAATGTTTTCACATTGCTGGTCGTTATATGCTAGAAGGTCTTTCATAGGTGGGCTTTGACACAGAAAGACTGTATCATTGTTACAAACTCACAAATATCATAAAGCAAATTAATATGGCTTACATACAAATCCATTCTTATTTTTCAACACATGGTGATCTTTGTAAAAATTATATTCTATAGAAGCCACATAATGTCTTGGTTTTCAATCTTTTCATTCAGGATGTCTACAATGAACAAAATACAGACATCTTATTTTTTACTTATCATGCAAATAGTCTTTAGTTATTGAACAAAGGTTGTATTAATTGAACAAATGTAAACTTTGCATGAAAGAAGAAACTAATTGGTTGATTTCTCAACTGACAGCAATATATAATACTTACATCTGATGAAATTATTATAACTGATTATCTATATAAGTTCCTCATTTGAACCAAAAATCCCTTAAGCAAAACTGTTATGCACAATTAATAAAAAATTAAATTGAAGTTCTATGCAAATTTTTAAAAAGATGTACTTGTACACTTAACCGATTTAGAAATGCAAGATTTCCCCTGTTGCACATTTTTTTTGAATGACCCTATTGTTTCTATTTCTATATAAGTTTTTGCAATGAATTATTGAAACTTTTGTAAGAATTTAATTTCATATTATTTCTGTTGTGTATGAAATTTGAATAAATTTGATACACGATAACAATGTTAAATAAATATTTTGCCACTTTTGCCTTTCTAAACCGGTTGAGTGTATATACACAAAATAAAAATAGTGAATTAATCTAAGAATAATAATTATTATTCATGTTTAATTCTTAAACATCTACTTACTAGTAACCAGGGCTTCGATAATCTTCGGTTTTTCGGTTCTGGACGGAATTTTGACTTCAAAAACAAGTCTGAAAAGCCATGTTAAATCGGTCAAAGAATTTTAACATTTTCGGTCCATAAATGTGTTGAAAATCACAATTTACAGGCTCCTGTCAACACCTACAAGTCTGTTATTTGCCCCCAGGAAGAGCAATCAGGCGCGTAGCTACCTGTACGCAAAAAACGCAGTTGCGTACACATGGTCTTCGAGAATTAAAAAAACAAAAAGTCTAAAAATGCAATAAAAACTGATTCAGAAGGGGGAGGGGATATATGCCGATATATTTCCTTTCTTTCAGAAGAATCCTTAACTGCGATATGTGTCGCGCTTTCATTGTAATGAATT
>JAFMSR010000050.1:0-16346 GCA_022818135.1 Saxidomus purpurata
CCTTGCCTATTCTTTCTCTGCATTTTCTCCGCTACTGGTCCCATATATAGAAGCCATGTAACCAAACCTGCATTTTAGTCTGAGAATTCACAAAGTTAGAGATGCAAAATGTACTCTGACATATCTTCAGTTTGTATTCACATGACCACAGCAAATTTAAACAACCAGAGTCTTCCTAAACTGACTAGGGGCTCATTTAGAACCTTAATTTTCATAAAATATATCAGAAAAGTTGTCATCGTCTGTTCAACACATCTCTAAAATATAACGGTTACCAAATTAGCCAATTTAGATACAGAACCACGTCTACAATGAACTCAAAGAACACATGAACCGTCGATTTCTTAGTTATATTTAAAATGAAAACCAATGCTTTTATATGTACTTGAAACTGTTTTGGATTATAAAAGGATCATTTCCGGACCATAAAAAATAGCTTTGGTTTAGACAGCATATCAACGAGATGGAAATTATGCATCCACATCTATCACCAGGTCGAGACCATTTCGTGTACGGCTGCTGTGTTTCAAAATAATTTGTCATATTGCTACATGATCTGTTGTCATCTGCTTATGCTTCTATTTGCAAAGTCCAAAAGTTGACAGGACAAAGAACAGCATGTTTACTCAACGTATGCGTGCGTATTTGATTGATGAACCCTATACTCTTCCAGAAATGCCTTATTGATTTACCCCACCCCCTTCCCAAATTCTGAATTTTGAAGAAAATTTGTCTTATTTATCACAAAAAAAGTTATTTGAAAAGCAGAATGTAATTAAAAGTAACATCAAAATGTCCACTGAAATAAAGGCTCTACAGAAACATACCGTTTTAACAAGCTTAATCGGTAATAACCATAAATTTTATATCTATATAGACATTCACGGTGCCCAAATTTCAGAAAAGTCAACAAAGTATTTGAATTTCTAACGCTTACACCATGAGCCGTAACAAACCGAGTACTTCTATTGTGCATCTTTTCTATTCAAAATAAGAAATAATAACGCAGACATGCCATTTTAATACAAATAGACGATAAATGGCGTGAGGGATCGATCTAAGGCAAAAAAAACGTATTTTTTGACAAATGTTTAGCATGATATCAGTATTTCTGAGACCAAACTGCCCAAAACGTCAAGAAATGGTGCATAACTAACGAAATGCATATACAATTTTATGAAAAACAACAAAATAGCTACAAAAAAAATTAACAGATTCCCTCAAAAATTGGGTTTTACGGGTTTTTGTAATTAAAGGGAGGTAATTCAAAAGCAGGTTTGATCTTCCCTGTGTGTGCACGGATATTTTGCCGCCCTTCGTGATTAGAATTACGTCGAATTTTGTTAAATTACACTTTAAACAATATTTATAGACAATTTCATGACGACTAGACCTATTAAACACACCTTGTTTACATAAATATGCTTGTCTGCTACGTTAGCAGCACTAGGATCATACGGCAATGACTTATTTACTGAAAAGGAAGAATTACCGCAGCAACTTTTACCGGTCGGGGTATTCTGAGATTAAGTTACAGGCCTAAACAACACGATTTCATCATTACATTCACTTCATTTACTGAAATCCGTGCATAAGCAGGTTCATGATATACTGTGTAAATGACTATTTAAGAATTATTTACCACGTTTCACTCCTCTATTAACAACACATTAACTGTCCTTGCCTATTCTTTCTCTGCATTTTCTCCGCTACTGGTCCCATATATAGAAGCCATGTAACCAAACCTGCATTTTAGTCTGAGAGTTCACAAAGTTAGAGATGCAAAATGTACTCTGACATATCTTCAGTTTGTATTCACATGACCACAGCAAATTTAAACAACCAGAGTCTTCCTAAACTGACTAGGGGCTCATTTAGAACCTTAATTTTCATAAAATATATCAGAAAAGTTGTCATCGTCTGTTCAACACATCTCTAAAATATAACGGTTACCAAATTAGCCAATTTAGATACAGAACCACGTCTACAATGAACTCAAAGAACACATGAACCGTCGATTTCTTAGTTATATTTAAAATGAAAACCAATGCTTTTATATGTACTTGAAACTGTTTTGGATTATAAAAGGATCATTTCCGGACCATAAAAAATAGCTTTGGTTTAGACAGCATATCAACGAGATGGAAATTATGCATCCACATCTATCACCAGGTCGAGACCATTTCGTGTACGGCTGCTGTGTTTCAAAATAATTTGTCATATTGCTACATGATCTGTTGTCATCTGCTTATGCTTCTATTTGCAAAGTCCAAAATTTGACAGGACAAAGAACAGCATGTTAACTCAACGTATGCGTGCGTATTTGATTGATGAACCCTATACTCTTCCAGAAATGCCTTATTGATTTACCCCACCCCCTTCCCAAATTCTGAATTTTGAAGAAAATTTGTCTTATTTATCACAAAAAAGTTATTTGAAAAGCAGAATGTAATTAAAAGTAACATCAAAATGTCCACTGAAATAAAGGCTCTACAGAAACATACCGTTTTAACAAGCTTAATCGGTAATAACCATAAATTTTATATCTATATAGACATTCACGGTGCCCAAATTTCAGAAAAGTCAACAAAGTATTTGAATTTCTAACGCTTACACCATGAGCCGTAACAAACCGAGTACTTCTATTGTGCATCTTTTCTATTCAAAATAAGAAATAATAACGCAGACATGCCATTTTAATACAAATAGACGATAAATGGCGTGAGGAATCGATCTAAGGCAAAAAAAACGTATTTTTTGACAAATGTTTAGCATGATATCAGTATTTCTGAGACCAAAATGCCCAAAACGTCAAGAAATGGTGCATAACTAACGAAATGCATATACAATTTTATGAAAAACAACAAAATAGCTACAAAAAAAATTAACAGATTCCCTCAAAAATTGGGTTTTACGGGTTTTTGTAATTAAAGGGAGGTGATTCAAAAGCAGGTTTGATCTTCCCTGTGTGTGCACGGATATTTTGCCGCCCTTCGTGATTAGAATTACGTCGAATTTTGTTAAATTACACTTTAAACAATATTTATAGACAATTTCATGACGACTAGAACTATTAAACACACCTTGTTTACATAAATATGCTTGTCTGCTACGTTAGCAGCACTAGGATCATACGGCAATGACTTATTTACTGAAAAGGAAGAATTACCGCAGCAACTTTTACCGGTCGGGGTATTCTGAGATTAAGTTACAGGCCTAAACAACACGATTTCATCATTACATTCACTTCATTTACTGAAATCCGTGCATAAGCAGGTTCATGATATACTGTGTAAATGACTATTTAAGAATTATTTACCACGTTTCACTCCTCTATTAACAACACATTAACTGTCCTTGCCTATTCTTTCTCTGCATTTTCTCCGCTACTGGTCCCATATATAGAAGCCATGTAACCAAACCTGCATTTTAGTCTGAGAATTCACAAAGTTAGAGATGCAAAATGTACTCTGACATATCTTCAGTTTGTATTCACATGACCACAGCAAATTTAAACAACCAGAGTCTTCCTAAACTGACTAGGGGCTCATTTAGAACCTTAATTTTCATAAAATATATCAGAAAAGTTGTCATCGTCTGTTCAACACATCTCTAAAATATAACGGTTACCAAATTAGCCAATTTAGATACAGAACCACGTCTACAATGAACTCAAAGAACACATGAACCGTCGATTTCTTAGTTATATTTAGGTATGACTACACTAAATCGTTTTCCATAGACTTACTGTATAACATTTAAGCACGGTCCGCATACCAAAACATTCGTTGAGTAGTTACACCCCAATAAATCTGTAGAACCACCTTAGTCACACCCAAAAATGCCATTTTTTATATACATATAGTGATACTTTATAGCCGAAAATTGCACCAGTAGGACATCACCCCCTCGTCTGTAGGATTTTTGTTTACATTCTGTCAAAAAAATCAATATTTTCAGATAGCCACAGAACACCGTAAAATTAATCAGAAAATTAATAAACTATTTTTTTGTTATGTTCAACCATTGTACTTTCGATTTTAATTCTAGAAAACTTTAGTGCTACTAATCATTTTAAACCAATCAGAGACCACAGATATCTAATAGGTCCGCAAGTTCCCTACACAAATTGGCTGGTTCCAAGTCCCACCGATTTAGTGAAGTCATACCTTTGCTTCGGCCAAGAAAGTAAAACGGGCAAAAACCTCTGTACCAACTGCTCTTCAAGATCACAGCTACTATCCTACAAGTGTCGGATGTGAGGTGAACATTCATGATAGTGATAAATACGACAATAAATGGAAAAAAAGGTCGAAGATTGGTTGAGTTTGATGTGTTGCTATCAAATTTGAAATATTGTCATTCTTGTCGCTTAGGACCTGTGCAACTTACCTATCAAAATTTAGAAGGTGAACTACAGAAAGGACTGAAGGTTATTTGTATGTAAAATGTGAAAATTGTAAATATGTGAATAGGGTGGCATATGGTAAAACACACCATGACAAACGGAAAGGAATGCCATGTTTTGATGTCAACACTAAGCTTGGCACTGGTAAGTTTGATCTAATATCTTTGTACATGACTTTTTTATATATTTCTTTATCTTTACATTCATGTAGTATTGTTAGCTTAAAAGTTTGTTTAATGTAGCCACTTTTCTATCTTATTTATTGAATAGTGTTAAATTATAAAAGTTGTAACCATGAAAAAAAGCTTTTGGTTTTTGGTACGTGGCATTCCCTGTTTGATATTATTTTTGTTTTTTTTCACCCGAGCTGGATTTTAGGAGAGGTGTAATGTTGGGATTCAAACTCGGATCCTCTAGTATCCTAAGTGGACACTCCTCAACTGCCTCAGAAGCTACATTTAGCTCAATCATTGTGTCAATGGCAAGGAAGTACAACTGTACAAGTGCCGTAGTTCACCTCTATCTGTCTATTGCATGAACTTATCGAACCGAGTATCTATATTACATCTGGATCAAGCTAAAACATAAACAATAGAAAATTACGATTGCTAAAAAACTTTTTAATATATTTACAGACAATTTGTTTCATCTTCACAGGTCTGATAAGAGCAATACTTTTTAGTTTTGTAGTTGGTACTTGAAATGAAAATATCAGAACAGTATATTGAGATGAAATTTGTTTATTCGTATTGCTTACAAAAATATGAACATAGTCACTTCCATGTTAAAGTTGCTTCCTTTATGATTTCAGCTATGATTGACAGTTTAGGAGGTCCAGTCCGCGTAAATAATTTCCTTGCATCATTAAATCTGAAACCAATTAGTGTTAAAAATTTGAAGCAAATGGAAGAATGTGCTGGAAAAGTAGTGGAGTCTTTGGCCAAGGATTGCAAAAAATGCTGCAAAGGAGGCTTTTAGTATGGAAATGAAATAAATAATATTGTGTGACCAGATTTATGTTATTATTTTTGTAAGACTCACTGTTCCAGTAATACCAAATGAAATATTGATTGTTTGGCTAATTTATATTACACAATTACACATGTAGGTATATGGTTGCAACATCTTGCTGGTACTTAAATATCTTTCTGGTCGAATAATGAGTCATCACTCTGAATAAAGCAGTTCCGTTAGCGATTGTATAATACTGTATACATTGATTGTTTGAATTTAATCTTTCTTTATGTGATGAACTTTGTACCTGGTAAGTTGTATAAACTGTTATAGTCATTTTGAACCTCTTTTGGCGTCTTTACATGATTTATCTACTGAGAGATTCAGATTGTCACATATTTACGCGAGCGGAAAGTTTGTACCAACAGGTATGAGACGCCTAAATACATTTCCATAGACTTACATTATAAGGGTTTCTTCCGGTGCGACTTCCCAAAATCTCACCGACTGCTGAAATGAACTTTATTTTGTAGATTCATCCTAGTCCCACATAAAAATAACAAAATTTATACATGTGATCCAATACTTTATGCCAGTAATTTGGAGCTCAATGACACCACCCCCAATTTTGTGGCAGTTTTAGTGGTCACCGACCAAATATGTCAGTATTTTCAAATACCAAATATTTTGATTATAATTTATATCCAGATTTTTCTCTTCATATTTCATTTGTGATCTATCATGCAGCTGTAACGATTCCGAGCGCCTGTTTCCTTGTAGGGTCTAAATATTCGTGTGGTAGCGTCTATAAATCTCAACAATAGTCCGATAGCCTAGACCAATGTTTTATAGATATTCGAATTTTCCTTAGGCTGCTTTGCCTTGTGATTGAATACCGATGATTGCTAAATGATTTTATGTTGAAAGAATTATCGTGAATTAAACAATAATAAATGATATAAAACCCTACTGCTTTGCTTAATGTTCCTTAAGCCTACAGACCCGTTTAATACATTGTTCCTTCAGAAAACCCTATGGTCTTATATGTTTTACTCTATAACCCTATAGGGTACAACTACCCTTACATAGTTTCAGCTCCCAACTTATATAGCGACCCGTACACCTTAATAACCAAAGGCTGTACCCCAGTTTAAAGCGCTATGCTTTAAAAAGAACTAAAAGGCTTATATGTCTCAGACAATGCTTCCAGTTCTCGGGTTGAGCCCTTTGAGCGTTTCTGGCACAAAGTCACTATAATTATTAAGTATGCAGCTTTCGACCTTTCACTTCGAAATCTATCGCAGTTCTTCTAAAATGCTTTCAATCTCCTGTATTTATACCCGCAGAATCAGCACATGACTTACTTTAACCAATGAAAAGCATCCTTACATCATACCGAACTGCTACATATAATATGCATTACGATTGGCCAACAGTACCTTCTTGCTGTTTTATTGAGCCTCTGAAATGACGGAGATTAGTTCTTACAATGCTATAAGCGTTCAATGAATAAGATGAACTAGAAACCGATATTATTGGACTGATACCTGGTAACAGTGTCTATAATCGATCGTAATTAATAGTGAGCAATTGAAATAATCAATAAAGATCGTTTGATACCTACTAGAAACAGAGTGATGTCTGGTATTGACAAATTCTTCAAAGTATGTCTGTTTACAAATGATGTAATAACAACAAAGGGAAGTAACTCTTCAAACTACATAGGTAAGTACATGTATCATTTTCGTGACACAGAGATTATTTCAAACTAATTTTTCTTGTATGCATCCACTTAGTTTCAGCCAATCAGCAATCAAACACATAGTGTAGGTCCGCATGTTCCCTAGACAAAATCAACTGCTTCCGCTTTTCACCGATTTAGGGGTCTCATACCTAAAGACTGAAACGATTGCTTTTGTACGCACTTAGAACTCTTTCAAATAATAAAGTAATAATTGCTGAACCAAAGTATAGCTTTGATTTAATCTGCAGAGCATCACGATGCAGAATATACCTCCATATTGATGACCAGGTCGAGACGATTTCGTGTGCTGCTGCTGAGCTTTGAAATAATTTGTCAAATTGCTTCAATAGCAGTTGTCATATCTGTAGTCTTTTCTTTTCAGAGTCGAAAATGTGAGTGGACAGGGAGCAGAGTGTCTATTAAAAATATATGTGTTTATTTGGTTGATACATCATATACTCTTCTTGCAATCGCATGTTATGT
Organism: Saxidomus purpurata; assembly: GCA_022818135.1. NCBI lineage: Eukaryota > Metazoa > Mollusca > Bivalvia > Venerida > Veneridae > Saxidomus > Saxidomus purpurata. Next base: position 7,590 of record JAFMSR010000050.1, read on the forward strand.
TACCCCACCCCTTCCAAAAAAATGAAATTTTGAAGAAATTTTGCCTTATTTATCACAAAATAGTGTTTTAAAAAGCAGGATAGTATCAAAATTTACATCAAAACGTACAATGGAGTTAAGGCTGTACATACGCACACCGTACAAACACACTTGTTCAGTAAAATACCCAAATTAAACATCTAGATGGACGTTCAGGGTGCCCAAAATTAAGAGTAATCTGCGTAGTATTTGAATTTCTAACACATGTACCATGAATTGTAAAGAACCGAATGCTTCTTAAGTGCCACTTTTTCATTAAAATATGAATTGTCACGGCTATGCATGAAATTTCAATTGAAATAGACGATAACTGACGCGATGCATCCCTCTGAGGCAAAAAAAGCGTATTTTTGTACACCATTTTAGAGCAATATTCGTATTTCTGAGACCGAAATTGCAAATACGACAAGAAATGATGCATATTTAACAAAATTCGTATTTAATGTAATGAAAAACAACAAACTAGCTACAAAAACTGAGCAGATTTTCTCAAAAATTGATTTTAAGGCATTTTTGTAATTAAAGGGAGGTAATTCAAAATCTATATTGCCCTTCCCTATGCGTTCCGGGACATGTTGTCGCATTTTGTGATAAGAATTACGTCGATTTTTGTGAAATTACAATGCTAGCACTGTTTTCACGCAATTTCATGGCGACTAGATCTATATAACACATTTTAATTGCAACAGTATACTTGTTTGATATGTTTTCAGCTCTAGAATCATAAGGTGACGAAAATCATTTACTAGAACAGTAGCCATTTAGGTGATATTTATCCGTCTAGTGATTTTGAGATTCAGTTACAGGTCTAAAAAAACCAATTTCATCAATAAAATCACAGTACGTACTAAAATCCGAGCATAAACAGCTCGGGAATATACTTTGTAAATTATCATTTGTGAATTATATACCACATCTCACACTTCTATTGGCAACATGTTATCTGCCCTTGCACATTTCTTTTCAGCATTTTCTCCACTGCTGGTCCCGTATATTGAAACTTTGTAACCATACCTGCATTCTAGACTAAAAAATCTTCTAGTAATAAATTCAGATTTGCGCTGACATCTCTACACACCGTATTTATGTGTGCAAAACAAAATCATACAGTTATAATCCCCTAAATCTGACTGAGGGGTACATTTTGAACCTTTATTTCATAAAAAAATATCAGAAAAGCTGATTTGTTTCCTTCCAGACCTCCATTCAATGTATCTGTTACCAAATTAGCTATTTTGAATACAAAACAATGTCTAAAATGAACTCGGGGACACACAGAAACATCGTTCTCTGTGCTATATTTAGGTATGAGACGCCTAAATACATTTCCATAGACTTACATTATAAGGGTTTCTTCCGGTGCGACTTCCCAAAATCTCACCGACTGCTGAAATGAACTTTATTTTGTAGATTCATCCTAGTCCCACATAAAAATAACAAAATTTATACATGTGATCCAATACTTTATGCCAGTAATTTGGAGCTCAATGACACCACCCCCAATTTTGTGGCAGTTTTAGTGGTCACCGACCAAATATGTCAGTATTTTCAAATACCAAATATTTTGATTATAATTTATATCCAGATTTTTCTCTTCATATTTCATTTGTGATCTATCATGCAGCGATTATTTCAAACTAATTTTTCTTGTATGCATCCACTTAGTTTCAGCCAATCAGCAATCAAACACATAGTGTAGGTCCGCATGTTCCCTAGACAAAATCAACTGCTTCCGCTTTTCACCGATTTAGGGGTCTCATACCAACACGTCAACTTCTTTTTGTTGGCATATGGCTGTTACTTATAAACAGTAAGCTCTACCGGGGAAAGAATAAACAAAAAATAATTAACTGAAAAACACAAGACTTGCAAAAACATGTAACAATATTCTATCATTTTTAAGTAAGATGAAGGGGTTTATTTATTAGAATTGATGATTGCAAGGTGTCGTCCGGTGATTTCCATTCATATTATATACATATATCATCTTTTTCTTTGATAACTCTTGACAATCAAATGTTTCGGCAGATAGGTGCATTCACAATATACATGACTTTGACAGATGTGACCCATATACTTGGGCATTGTAATTTTCTCTGCTATAAGCAATATATATTGTGAATATTTATGTTTACAGAGACATTGCTGATCAAGAATCATCAGAAATTCAGAGAAATATGAATGGTCTTCTAGAAGACCTTTGAGTTTGCCCACTTCCAGATACTTCACCGTCTGTCAAGTAAGTACATGCATTAAATGAATTTACTTATTGTTGAATACATATCTAGAAAGTGTTAGTATATATTGGCTGATTTGAAATGTCCATTCCATAGTGGTACCCTTCCTGGCTACCATCATATAGTTGTGATGTCTTACTAAAAAGTAATTTACATAAATGTGTTCTTATTCATGTCTTGTTAATGAATTATATAATGAACTAAGTCCTGCTGATTGTCCTAACCTGCTTTGTAACTAATGATTTAATACTTAGTGTTGATATAGTTATAGTTGTAAAGATTCAGCACTAGTCCACCTATGTTTAACAGTTTAAAATAGTTTGTATAGGAATGATACATGTAATATAAAATCATATAACTTGTTATTTTATTTGAATTCCTAGGCTGAATATGCAAAGTGTTGACCATGTGGACATGTGGACTGATGATGAGGACAATACTGATTCTGACAATAACATTATCAGTGACGTGCAATCAGTAAGGGTACATGATGATCCCCTAAGGTAGTTTTTTCATGTCTTGTTATAATAAACAAAGACCTATTCTTATATAATTACTTAGTGAAACTTAATTAGTATAAATGAAGTTTGAGCACCTGGTACATGTATTGGGGCACTGTAGAAGTCACCACTAGAGTCCCAGCATATAGATGTTTTTGAATGATCTTGATGGCCTTTTATTAAGAAAATTTAATTGCAAGGAAGCAATGATATGTAGGATTCTGATTTAATCTTTAGGCTTGTTTTACCATTAAATTAAAAAGAAATGTTGTGAAGCCAAATTGCGTTTTCTCCGTTTATAGAACTCCAGTAAGCAGTAATCACATAGTGTCACATAGACACAATCATCGCCTTCATGCCAGTACCTATACCTCTGCTATATCTCGGAATATGAAGTCAAGAGCAAGTCTCGTACCCGGACAGGAATGTCATGTGCAGTTGATACAGCATGGCACAAACGAGGATTTGATAGTTTGACTTGTGAGTTTACATCCAACTTGGTAATTACCAATCAATTATTATCAGTAACCTCTCCAGCTGTTACGTACCATGACCATAAATTTTTTTATATCTATTGTTAAATCATTTATTTTTGTGGTAAACAGTTTTTATCTCATCTGAACAAAATGTGCTCACCTTGAGCACATTGTGATTGCCTGGTGTTTGTTGTCTGACTGTCGTCTGTTCAAACTTAACCTTGTCAAAAGATAACTGTTAAATTATAGAAAAACCTTGTGTATGCAATAGAGATGAAACTTGGTCAGAATGACTACCTTGATATAATCTAGTTGATGTTGAATATTGGTCATCTGGTCAGTAGGTTTGTCTTGTGAAGGTAAAGGAAAATGCTTGTTTTTTATGATATATAGTTTAGGGTTGAAGTTTGATCACATGGTCAAAGATAGATCTTAGGTGAGCTATATAGAGCCATATTGGCCCTCTTGTTACAATTTTGGTCTATGCTGAGTTGGGACAATCCCATCCATCATAAAAGCATTTTATAAAATTAAAAACATGTGAAATCATTAAAAATAGATATTTTGAGAAAAGTGTACACCTTTAAAAATAAATTATTTTACAGCATTGAAATTATTCATATTTTCAGCACACACATTCTTCATGAGCAAATCAAAATACGGAAAAAAAGTAGTGAAGACAATAGTGAGTCACAGGACATGTGGTGTTTGCAACTGGTGGCGAAGAAGAAAGCCTGGGCAGCCTTTTATGAACCATTACTGTGTGAGGAACCATACCGGAAGCGCAAGACTTATGGAAAGTACAAGTGGGGTTCAATGTGTGAAGGAATTAATACAAGAAGGAACGCCAGTAGACTATCTAGACTATCTAGACTATCTAGAAGGTGATGGTGACAACACACTCATAGCAAGATTAAAGACTCATATGAACATTGACATGAAAAAAAAGTTTGATAGAAATCATGTGGTTAAGAATGTAAGTAAAAGCCTGTATGCTTTGCATAGTGAAAAAGGTGTGAAGCTGAGCAAAACCATCATTATGCATATCGAAAAGTGTCTAAGGTATGCTTTTACAAAGAATCAAGGAGATTCCGACAGTCTTCGAGTTGACCTAAAGGCGCGGATACCACACCAGTTTGGCGACCATTCCTTATGTACAGGACACTTTTGTAGTTTCAAACGCAGGCCTGGAGAATTATATGTCCGCAGGAGTCTCCCATACAAAGTACCACTAAGAGACGAAGCTCTGAGATCACGTCTGCAGAAAATCTTTGACCCTCTTATTCACAATGCACATCAGTATGCAAATCTTGGCTCAAGCCAACAGTGTGAGCATGCCAATAAAGAGGTAACACTTCGGGCACCAAAGAGCCACCATTATGGAAGCACTAAGAATCTGGACTATCGTGTACATTCAACTGCTGCCTTCATCAATGAAGGGAGACATTACATCTCACAGGTACAGTCATATCAAAAAGGCGTTCTTCATTGTTTTTGAGTGTTATAACTGTATTACAAATTCATTTCTGAATGTTTCAGTTCTCTTGTTATTGTTTTGACTTTCAGTCTGTGAAATGATTACCACTAGTATCATGAATATTGTTAGAAGCTCTTATTTTCTTTCTATAGACTGGGCTTTTATATAATTTCATTGTTCAAAAAAGTTTTGTTCATTTTTGTTCAGATGGTTTACACTCCACCAAGACGTTTGTGTTGATGTTCGTTGCAAGAGGTTGATGCACATCATGTAAGTTGATTGTCTTTGACAACATAACTGCTAAATATCAATGATGAAAACTATTTGATTGTTGTGAAAAGATAACTATTGAAATGAAATACAAGATATAAGTAAATGTAACTAAATAATGATGTAATTTTAAATTTCTAGCAGGGAGTAATTTACAAATTTATTTTATGCTTACATGTGTTTTTATGGCTGAAATCAAGTATCACGATATTGAATATTCTGCCTTTCATTTCAAATAAAGCACAACATAATTAAAAACATTAAACTTTTTGAGTATGTACTCACTCTGTAGACAGGCCGAGGTTTGAATGGAAAATTTGTAAGTCGCTCTCAGTGAATTTGAGGAATACATTGTTTATCATGTTAAACCAAAAGAAACCCTACTAAACTAAATAATAACTCATGCCAATTATTTTCAAAGGGCTACTCAAAAATGGGACTGTCACCAGGGGTACACAGTGTGAAGTATGCCAACAAATGCATGAAGCGCCGACAACTCAGGCAAACTAAAGCCAATCTTGCTGCAACCAAAAGGCGGCGCCTTGTTTTGAAGCAGGAGCGGATGGTCAACCAGGGTACACTTGAGACATTAGAGGGTGTATCCTACCAGTCAGGTGACATTTTACACATATATGTACTTATGTAATTTATGTGATTACTTATATTTGACTCACTGTGAATAGGTATCATATTTTTCGCATGTCTATATGAAAATAAATGATATAAAATCTAATTTTGGTCTGCCACATAGATTTTGATGTGTATAGACTTAGTAAGAGTAAATGATCTATGGACATATTCATTGTTATTGACATCTGTTCGTTCTTCATTTATTTGTTTATAGGCATTGGGCATGAGGCTAATCCTGATGTTGACAAGCTTCCAATTTCAGTTCCTAGAGGGAATTTCCAGGCAACAAAACTGCAGTCGGGCGAACCCACCATCATTTCATTCGACTTGGAAACAACTGATCTTAGTATGTACTAGCTTGTATATCATTCTGTAAAAGCTGTAATATATTTATTGAATTACAAAACCTTTGCAACTGGTGAGGGCTGGCTTGTTAAAATCTTGCAAAATTATGTAAGGCATGTTGACTCAAGTAATGGGGTAACTATCAATTGCCCCAGAGGTTGCATGTTCAATAAACCGTCGCTGTAATTTTGCTCTAATAATGATAGAGCTTGCTGTTTCAAAGGATTTGGACTGCAGTGTGATTAATAAGCACTTGGATTCTATCACCACATTGCAAAAGTAGTTTCATGCAATACTTGCAGTATTCAGTCAATACTTTTAGTATTCAGTCATTTAAATATCATCAATTCAGAAATAATTTCTGTATTTCAGTTCGGGGTGGTGTTATGCCTCACATAACACAGATAGCAGCAGCTAATACAAAGGCGGGGGAAAAGCTGGACATATATGTAAGACCCGAAGTGCCAATCTCAACAGAAGCACAGCGAGTTACTGGCATTACAATGTGTGCAGATACAATGTCAGTAAATGGAACTGTAGTTGAGTCGATACCCATCAAAGCGTGCCATAAAGGAATCCTTTTATACAGTTTTTCACCTTTGGCAGTTCAAAATAACATATTGTTCAACCATCAAAAATCAGTCAATATGAAAACATTTAATTATTGATCTATAAAGGAATCTGTAAGCGACCAACTGCAGAAAATATAGCAGGGTCAGGTTTGAACTTGCATAATCTGAAAACCATATATAAACGCTCTGGTGAAGATGGTTTACACAATGTGTTTAGGCCACACCAAATTAATTACTTGGTCAACGGATTTCCCGCTCCATTATTTTTCAAAATCCAAAAAAAAAATTTTTTTTTCAATTTGAGCTTCCGCCCGCATCAATTTTATAAACCAAGACCAAAAATTCAAAGCGGGCCTTTTTGTCGCGGAGAACTCATAAATTTAGTACTTTTAAACCTACAATTCGATTATAAACCATATTGTCAAAATGGAAGCCACCAGTTGCATAGAATGACCGAAAAAACGAAAAAGACCGAAAAACAGTTTATGAAGACCAAAAACAACTTATTTTTCAAAAGAGTATATACAACTTACAGTTTAAATGAAGAAATTTGTAAATATTGTATTACAAATCAAGTAGAAAGATCGAAAAACAAATATTGCAGACCGAAAACTTTCTGAAATTAGCACTCCAGATTTTTTAATGGATGCAGCACAGGAACTTATCAAAACAAACAAAAAATATTCATTACATACAAATTCCTGCATTTATTTAATACTTAAGTTATAAACCGTACATTATCTTTTGAAACAAAGTTGTTTTCGGTGAAGATAAATCATTTTTCGGTTCTTTTTCGGTCTTTTTTTGTATTTTACGGTCTTTTTCGATCATTCTATGCACCCAAAATTTTTTAATGTTATCATAAACCAGGGAAACGTCGGTGGAAGACGAGTTGCTGTCCAGACAGACAACTCGGAAACATTTAAAGACATTTAGTGTGCTCTCTGTGTAAAAATTGTATTGATAATGGCGCTGAGGCTAAAAGTTTGGGAAGGTTTTAGCATTGTGAAATTGAACAATTGTCTCTAGTCAAAACACTTATGATCAGAAGAAGTGCAGTAAAAGAGCATAATGCCTTGACTTAACTAAAGAAGTTGTTCTGTGGGTGATTTTGATATGACTAACAAATGGGTTTCATTACAAAGTGTTTGGGCATAAATTGAAATACACATTAGTCTGATGATTTATTCAATGATAAAAAATTATCTCTCTTTCAAAAGACTTGTTGTATTGGCTGTACATGTATGTAAGAAAACAAAATATGGTCTTTTTAAAAGAATAAAAATATTTTCTTGCAAGAAACACTATTATACCCCTGTAAACTTAGTACTGGTGTATATAGGAGTCACTTTGTGGTCTGCACCTTTTTGGCAGTTTATATTTAAGGTGTCTGTAGCTCTTTTATAATCTATTTCCAAGTCTTTTTTACCTGTTTTGACAGTGAATATTTGTTTTTGTGTGGGGTTTTTAATTTATTTTAACAAATCGCTCTTCGCCCACTCCATAAATGGTTGAATTGGAAAAAACAATATTTTTTTTTTTTTTCGCTCGCTCGCTCCTATTTTTTTAGGATATTTTCCGATGACCAAGAAATTAAATTGGTGTGGCCTTACTGTTAAAAACAGTGATGGGTTGCCAAGAGTAACAAATGTCAAAAAAGTGTTGGACGATGTAATACCAAAACTTGGACATTTTTTCAGTACACAGTAAATGGTGGGTGGGGCGAAGTTTAATGGAACGCAATCTGTATGTTTTGTTACTAAGTACACTTACTAATGTTAGATATTGTTTTTAAAGGTATATACACTGCTCTGATAATTTGCATGTAAGTGTGCAAGTTTGACAATGTAATACCAAATTTTTTACAATTTTTCAGTATAAAGTACATGGTGGGTGGGGCGAAGACTACATGTTATTAATGGAAAGTTATCAGTATGTTAACTCATGAGGTATACTAATTAATGTTAAATATTGTTTTTAAAGGTGTAAACACTGTTCTAATAATTTGCATATAAGTTTGCCTGAACATAAACATAATTTTGAAAAAATAGTGTCAAAATGTATCAATTACTGAAAAAAAGGCCAGAGTGAAATTTGGTAGTTAGTAATTTCAAACTCAAATTATTTTAGTTTGAGACGGTAAAACATTTTGATTTTATGTTACAATAATCCAAAGAGGTTAAAGATAATTTTTATTAAGCAAATGCCTAT
>JAFMSR010000050.1:16846-114651 GCA_022818135.1 Saxidomus purpurata
ACCAGAACCTTTCAGTTTTAAAAGAAAGAAGAACTAAAACCATTTTTATAGAAATATACATCTCAGTCAGGATGAATCTTTTAAAAGAGTCAGCTTTCCACTCACTTATTCCATCTCAATGTGGTCTACAACAATAATGAATTGAAACTTTAAGAATGTCTATTGTGTAGTGTGTCACCGAGCAATGCTTCCGGAAAAGAAGTGCCATTTACATAGCGGTGCTGACGTCGAGTTAAAACTCTACTGTCATCAATGGGACATATTGACCAAAAACATCTCACTGGAACAGGTAAATGTTGATCTGTTCGCAGAGATGCAGGCAGTACTGGCAGCGGTGAGTGCCTAAATAATTTCTCAAGGTTGTTTATTCAAAACATGACTACCTGTTGAAAGTCATGGTAGTCTTTGACGCTGAAGAGTTTAATAAAACATAAAAATGTTCATACAGTGTGTATTTTATAAAAGCAATAATTTTGATTTGAAGCAAATTTTATTAAGGTACGTCCATAAGAGCAACTTTGTTAGCTCGTATTTGTGGATGAGACCTTAAAAGCAATAAATGTTAGTTGCTGTCTAAAGCACTGATGGGTAAAAAGATGCTAATAATTTCAGGGGAAATTGAAAAAGAAACAATATGCTTTACAAATCATCTGAAGAATTTAACATGAGAAAGTCTGTTTCAATCCAAACTAAAAACATACTTGTTTGGTCGGTTTTATAACTAGATTATTGTGTGCATGACTGTGTCATAGAAACTAAATTCAAGAGTGACTTGACCGAGGATATTTTAGCCATATTGCTATGCTTAGGTGAAATTGTAAAGCGCAATCTAATATTTTTATACATTTTTGCGCTATATAAATGCTTTGTATTTGTATTTGTAAATGTACAACACAAGAAAATCTCTTTTGTATACAAATAAAGATATAATTGATTTAAATTGGATGTCATGTAAAACCTGTAAATTTACCGGTGAAAAGGTACATCAATTTTACTCCAGGGAAATAATTCACTTCAGTCACTCTAATCTCACTCGAAGTCACACTGTTTGACCCCAAGTGCAGTTATACATGGAAAGAATGTAACGACTTTAGATTGCCCGACCACTCTATCCATTGTCGCCGACATGAAAACATGCACAACGATTTTTCTATCGTAGGAAACTAGCGAGAAATCACTAGAAATGATCAGCTTACATTCACAAGTGTAGTCTGGTCATACTCTAGAATTTATGATTTAATTGCACCAGTTCACAATGCTTGATATAGTCCAGGTTAAAAGAATGAAAAGTTTATTTTGAGACTGCAGCAAGATCTGTGCTTATATCTTTACTTAAGGTACAATATTTACTTTCACAGATTCAATGGACGTGATCACAGCAACACTTAGAATACCTGATGGCTTTGGACGGTATCCCTCAGATGCTCACTGGCAGACTAGAGGCTGCACACAATGTTCTGTTCTGTAAAGAATTGTTTTCACATGTTTGTAAATGTCTTTCACAGAAACAGAAACCAACCCAGCATGAGCAGGGGGTAAGTGTATAGTAAGTGCAAACTTGGTTTAAGTGATAAAATGAGAGCAAACTTTAGAAAATGGCAGATAATGTGCTTTTTTGAGGTCAAGCGCATTCATGCCAGGGAATATGTTTTCTTTACGCTATGAAATTATATGAATAGGCCTTTAGTCAAGGATTATATGTAACCTTCACTCGGTTCTTTGTTTCCTACCGAATTGATGCGAAGTTTTAAAGCTATTGAAGGTTGAATCTGGTCAGAAGGAAGCTTTCACGAATAGAAACTGAAAATGCCTTGGTCATTTTTCAAAGTTTTACCCAAATCGATAGGTGTTGAGGCCAGAAATCGCTTCTTTTACAAGAAAATATATAGGAAATATTTACGTGCACTTCACTGCGCTCACTAATGTTTTAATACTCCAATTAAATTTTCTTTGTTTATACATATTTTGGAGAAAAACGTTTAAACTCTCATTTTTTTACTTAAACCAAGTTTGAACTCAATATACACCTACCCCCGTGATAAGAAAGTTAGCAGTTTGTTACAGGAGGATAGGAATCTATTACTGGTCCTTCGCATGAATGGTTTGAATATTCATCTATAGAATAATTGCTTTATTGGATAGAATATTGATAGACCTGTCACCATTGTCACATGTGGTCTAAAACAATGTTGATGTATACATTTATTTATGTATTTTTGTCGTTTCTTCACGCAGTAGTATTCTCTAATAGTGTTTTGTAATTTTTTCAGGGTAATTGACAAAACTACTGCACTATATTGGTAACTGGTATATTCAATTTAAAACGCAATGCCAGGAATGTTTTTCGAACAGATAACGGTCAGTTTCACAAGTAAGATATCTTTTTTTTTTTTTTTAAGAAATAAAAGTTTTTTTACATCCAGAGTGCTAATGGGACTTTAAGAGAACTAATTTAGCAAACAAGCTGAAATAGATTTTTATAAACAAGAAAATGATTTCTGTTTCAGTTTGCAAGAGAGGCAATGGTATAATTTAAAGTGGACGCATAGGTCAGGATGTCAGTTAACTTAAGTTGTTGCAAATGCAGGTCTAACTGTATAGCCTTTTAAAGGTTTTTAAGGCATTTTAAAGCATCGTAATGTTTAAAGCAGAATTGAGTGTTTAATTATTAAAGGGTTATTTATCATTTTTCTTGGAAAACTTTAAGCTTTGGCTAGGCCACTTCTTTTAAACTTACTTCTTACTACATATATGTACAGACTGATCATGATCTACACTAGTTGTAAGGGCAGAATCACTTGCTGCCTGCAGCAGGAGAGAGTAAGCTAAAAAGACCACAAGATGTTAGAACAAACTTAGAAAGCATAATAAACATCATGTAGTTGAAAAAGAATATTGTTTTAAATGTTTAATAAGAACTTTAATCAATAGTTATAATAAACTAGGAATTTCAAGGTTTAGATCTCACATGATCCATGAATATGGTGAAAGAATGCATTTACATTTTGAGTTCCTCTTGAATCTTGATCATTTTCTCCGTTTATTTCAGATATTTCCCAGTGTGCAATTGTCTATAGTTCTTTGTCACTCAACTGGAAAAGGAGACAAAAAGGTAAAGTGATAATATTTAACCATTACCTTGCTAAGTTTCAAAAATTGGCCTAATTTGGACAGTAACTTATATCTATTAGTGTTAAAAGAGCTTGAATTTTTTTTGTAACAAATTTTAGAATGTATAAACCAAGCAGTCTGAAGGTAACTCTTCCAACACTATTTGAGCACCTGTACACTAAATAATTGTGTTCATAAAGTTAGATTAATGGCTTCCTACTAGTACTACATAGAGGAATTGTATATAGTTAAGCTTAAATAAGATAATTTTGAAAGATGAAGTATTTTCCTACCTACCTCCCATATTTATGTGTATGTTATCAGAACAACAAGTAATAAGTAAACATTAATTTTATCTTCTCTTTCATAGCCTAGTTTTGGTTTAATTTTCCTTTCAGTCACAACTTCCACCAAATAAAGTAGAACATAACCACGTACTTGAGCATTCATTACATCAGCTGTTACGAGAGGTGCATCACAAAACGTTACATCTGGATGCCCCGCATCCCGTTACAGCAACAGCAACATGAGCAAGAGACGACGATTGGCTGGTCCAACGGGGATGTCTCGTGCAGAACTCAAAGAGATGGCAGAAAAGTAATGCTAGCCTTTGTGTTTTAAACAGTTGATAAATATATAGTAATGGTCAAAATTAATCAGGAGATAAAGTCAACTTCATAACTGTAAATTGGGTAATTTTCACAAAAATTTCATGATTTGGGAGCAGACGGGCTTATTCACAACTGTTAAAATCATAAAAGGAGAATTCTCTTGAAGTAAATCTTCATGTAACTAATCCTTTGCGAGACTTTTTAAATTATTGAAGTGGAAAAATCACAAAAATAACAAAATCTAATCACCACGAATAGTATCCAATTTACAGTACTTGGGGATTCAGTATAGTTTTTACTAATTTATTTTAGCTTGATTGTTAAGAAAGGTTGAAGCTTATCGAGTCACTCTCGAGTCCGCTTCCAGGAAAAACCAGTATTAGTGTCATATGAAGAGGTACAGTCATGACCCAAGTGGGGTCCTTTAAATCCAGATTAAACTTAGATTCAGTATCTAAAAGGTTACACATTATATGCTGAATTGATTTACCCTGACACAAGAATCAGTAGTTTATGACGTTAGATCCACAGCTACATAATATATTGAAGACGGTTGCAGATTCTGCATTTCAGTATGCCATCTGTTTTGTTAGTTGCATTTTAAAACAATTCTAGTTGCTATAATTTATTTAATTTAGTAAATTTAATATACCAATTCATTTTAGCATGTGGGGATCAAACCTTCACTGGGGTTGAGCTTTGCTACCCCACCACTGTGGTATGGTTGAGAAATGACTGCAAAAGAATTAAATTGTAAATCAATGCAGCTTAGTTTTGATCAAAGAGAGCAATGAAATGAACATGTTACTGGTACATAGTTGGTTCCAGTTCCCGTTTGCATAAGATATCCCTGTCACAGGATAAAAGCATATTATTTTATGTTTACCAGTGAATTATAGAGTTTTCTCAGTGAAATAAAAGTGATAATCCACATTTTGAAACAGTGGATTACCGTTTTTATTTTTCACTGTTTTTGCAATCTTTAACCCGGATTTACGTCATAAAGTATACCGAGCGTAATTAATGCTGGAAACCATGCGACGATGACGTCGTTTAAATGACGTCATTTGCGCTTTGTTTTCTAATGACGTTTCCCGCGATTTTCAATATTTTATAGAAACAAACTCAATAAAAGTAGAGTTTTAACCATAAAATAAACAGAAAAATTGTTGGTATCGGTGTAATATCACGTTAATTTCACTCGAATCATTTCAATCAGAATCTTAATGGTAGACGAGGTATTGTAAAGTTTAATCTTATAGCTCACTTGTGAAGAGATGATATTCAATAACAAGTTTGTTACGAGTCTTCATATTTCTTGCTTGTAGTGAAACCCTCCTTGAACAAATCATCAAACAAGCCAGACATGAAGTATTAAGAGCAAGGTAAGAGATATTTCACTGTTATTAAATTTTATTTCATTAACATTGAAAAGTTAAAATACCCGATAGTACATAAATCCGAAGTAAAGAAATGAAATTCTAGTAAAATACTTGGCAATATTGTGATTAACTTAGAACATATTTTTTTCTGACAATCACTGTAGAACCATGGAAACTATAGACAGGTTGGCAACAAGTATAGCAGACCCTCAGATCATGTCACACTGGAGTTGTCTCAACAGTCCTCTACAGTCCATCGTCAAAGTTATCATCACATCTAATGGATATGAAGGACTCAGGTAAAGAAAGTTTATTTATAATCGCACTGTTGTCCAACCGTCTATCCGTGCGTACATCCTTACATTTATTTGTATCCAGGCTGTAACTTTGTCATGCATTGAAGGAATATTAAAATAACTTGGCACAAACATTCAGGACATCAAGACGACGTGTCGCGTGCAACACCCATGTCCCTTCCTCAAAGGTCAAGGTCACACTTAGATTCTAACTTCACACAAATATTCAGCACATCAAGACAACGTGTTGCATGCAAGACCCACGTCCCTACCTCAAAGGTCAAGGTCATACTAAGAGTTTGAAATTTATAGAATCCTGTATATATGCACACATTCGTGTCCGGACTGTAACTTTGTCATGTATTGATTGAATATAAAATAATTTGGCACAAATTTCTAGCACATCAAGACAATGTGCCGCATGCAAGACCGATGTCCTTACCTGAAAGGTCAAGGTCACACTTAGAGTTTAAAGGTAATGGAATTCTGTATACATGGTAGCTCTGTCATGCATGGAAGGATTTTATAATTACATGGCACAATTGTTGAGCATATAGAAAGGACACAGACTGTAAGACACTTTCGGGGGCATTCGTCACTTATGAGAAACAGCTCTTGTTTCAATTTAAGGAATATAGTTGCTGTTAAAACACCTTTGAGAATGTAGATGTCCTTGTACTGTAAATATTTTCACAATGATTTAATTTTCGCAATTTTACGTGAATTTCACACTTTGCAATTTAAGATTTGTTTCACATAGATTTACTACTAGAGAGTTCTCCTTTTGCAAATTTAAAATTGACAAATAAGTCTGTCTGCTCACAAATCGCGAAATTTTCATCACACGGAAATTACCCAATTTACAATATATAGTTTGAAGTACATACTGTACTGTTTCTTCTCAAATTGTCAACTTTAGTGTCAGGATAGCATTGTTTCACTCTTTTCAGCTAAAAGGCTCCAAATATGATCTTTTATTACCCTTCTATGAAATTTGCAATCTTCTGATTGGTCAACGATCTGTAAATAGATACTGGTATTAACGGGCAAGCCGGTAATACACTAGACATAACCCCATTACTGTACCCCATGCTAAACGTGAGCTTGTTCGCCGCGTACACTACATCAATGTATAAGTCAGTGCTGATTTGTGATGTCACGAAGTGACATTGAGGTATCATAAGTGAATTTGAAGGTCTGCTTACGTTCAGCCGTTAAATGAATAAAACATAAACGGATTCTTTCAATATTTAAGAATTAAAAATTATTTGTTTTTTTGACGTGATATATGGGGATATATTACCCGCCTCGTCATTATATTACCCTTGCCTAACGGCTCGGGTATTATAAGTCTAGGCGGGTAATATATGCCCATATACCACTTTAAAAAACCAAATAAAATTTATATTGTTTCCTTGTCTGAAAAATTAATATTAAAGTTATGTATAAAACAATGCTATATACATTTCTAAATATTATGACAGTTACTTTGAAGGGTATAACCACTTAGATATTGATAGCAAAATACTATTTTTACATCCTCTTACAAATGGCTTTATTGCTTCACTAACTTCCATCCATGTAACAGATATTGTGTAGTTTAGTATTAATCGTTTGTTTATTTAATGTCATTAAAGGTTGACGTGGCAGTCTTTTGACCTAGAGATAGGTATCGAGAATATAAAAGTTGTTACTAAAGATAGAAGAACATTGACTTTAAGCTTCCAGGAAAAGGAGGTTGAAGATCTCATCAGGTAGCAGGTAGGTGTATCAATCTGATGCTTCATGTTCATAATTGTGTCTCCCCCTTTCAGAGGGGGAGGTGGGACATTATTGTTTTTTACTGTCTGTCTGTTCATCTGTTGACATTACCTTGCAAGCTCTTCTTAGCCAATTTTTTCCGCTCTTCATCTACAAAACCTTGTTGGATTTTTTTTCAAACTTGGTGGGAAACATCAGTATGAAGTGTAGTAAAGTTGTGTGTTATGTAATTTGGAGTAATCTTATGGTCAAGGGTCACAATCAAAGTCTGTAAATAGAAAATCTTGTCTGCTCTTTGTCTCTAAAACCTCTTCTTAGATTTTTATCAGACATGGTGCGAGGCATCAGTAGGAAGTGTAATTGTGCATATAATAATTTCGGGTGACTGGGGTAAGAAACAGCGAGTTTAAGCTATGGAAGGGGCGGTCCTACCCCAGTGAGAGAGAGAAGGGGCCATGGGGGAGACAAGTGTTTTTAGTTGAATTTGTATTAAGCAATCAGTAAAGGGGCATATCATATCAAATGATAGTTTCAGACATCTATATACTTACATTTAGTAGAAATGTGTGTACTTTCAAAATAGATGGTGTTGATGTAGTAAAAATGATGGATTGAAGTAAACTGGTGGTTAATGCAAGTATCCAGTTAATCATGGCAGAGTGGTTAAGGTCCCTGACTAGAAATTGTCATTAGACTTCTCATTAATTTGGGGCCGAGAGTTTGAGCCTCGCTTCCAATGTGATACTTTATGTAAAAAATATTGGAGCTGCCTTTATGCTGTGGTAGCATGTTCGCCTCTGGATAGGAAGGTCCTGAGTTTGGTCCCCACCAGTGCCCAAGTACTGGAAGTAACTTTAGACAAGACACAGATAATTCAGCATTGCTTCTCTCTCTCACTCTATTCGAGGTTGATCTGTCTGCAGTGAGTTTCGAGAGTGATAAATAGAAGTTGTAAGAACTTGTTTCGCAGTCGACAGTAAATAAACTAGTTTAAAATAAAATTGGAAAAAATCTTACGGAGGATGGGAAGTAGTGATCCGTCTTAAGAACAATCGTCACGTGAATTACATGTGTACTTGTTTATTAATAACTGAAAGTGCTGTTGAAGAGTTGCTTAACGCTAAAAACAAACACTGTCTTGTTTAAGAGGTGTGACAGCGGGAAAGTTCCAATGGTCAAAGCATTACTGATTGTTCTTGTTAAACTTGCACTGATAGCGTGTTTGGCTTCTCCTAGTGAATTCAGTGAGCTAGTAAAATCTGTTCCAAAGATTTAAACTTTGCATTCAGCATGTTACAAAACATATGCAGTTCATCTACATGTACATTTTGTACTCGGATTCATCAAATGTTTAATACACTACAACTCCTTTAAAACGCGTCTCGATATAACGCGATTCCTGGTATAATGCGGGAGGGGCTTGGGTTCATATCCAACAGGATAGCATTGTCTGGAAACACATAATGTTCAAACTCGTAAGTAAACATCAGTTTTATCATTGTCAAGACCATGCCTGTAGTCTAACAAATAAACCTTGTTTTTCCAATTCCAGGTGTCTCAGCATCATATTTCACTGTCGCAGAATCTTGCACGGTTGATGGGCTGGCAGATTCTCAGTTACAATGGTTGCAGTGGTGTTGGGGAGATGGAAGATTTTGCTACTGCCTCATCCATACAGCTTGTAGCACCAAATAATGATAGGTAAATTTCAAATTTCATTATTTGGTTCACTGATCAAGTGGTTTGAGTAGCTGAGTTGATATCACTGTAACCTCTCAAATATTGAGGGTCATGGGTTTGAGCCCTGCTACAGATCATGTCTCTTTATGTGAGAAAATTGGCAGTTTCTTATGGAGGATGGGAGTCTAGTTCTGGTTCCCAGGGAACGATGGTTGTGTAAACTGCCCGCCTGTTAAAATGACCAAAATACGGTTGGAAGGGACACTCTTACAATAATTATTTAGTAATTGGAGAATGGCGATCTTTCATACAGATTGTTGCACCTACTAACGAAAAAACATTTTTAATACGAGTGCCCATGTCAAAATTGCAGAAATTTTATGACAGTGCATTTGTCTTTCCTTTCATTTAACAAATAATGGTCTGCCAATGAAAAGCTTCACAGTAAGTCTAAAAAATAGTATGTATTGAGAAAAGTATGGCTGTCTTTTCAATAAAAATTGTGAAATTATTATAAATTTCTTGGAAAGGGACTTGGCTGTCATTGCAATTTTGACATGACCATTCATTGTTCAAATGGATGTTTACTGAAAATTTAAAACAGACAGTGCAGATCATGATTAGAAGTCGCAGATTTATAGGCTGATCATGATCTGCACTAGTCAAAAATGCATATTAATGCTGTAATATTCTTTGCAGGATGTTGTCAGTTAGAAGTGGACCAACCACAGGACTGCACGTGTATCTAGAATAGATGACAAGAGTAGCATTGAACCGAGTATGGCAGCTTTAGTGGACCCTAAATGGCTGCATCTTAGTGGAACTTTTAAAGAAATTGACATGGAACAAATTGATGGCAGAAATTTAGCGACCAAACTTGAACTTATTTTGGCAATGGTGAATAAAAAGAGATGAAACAGAATCATGTGTGAGAAATGAAATGAAGCCTTAAAATATTTTAAAATTGGTGCCATTACAAAATGAAAATCTTTCACTTGAATGTAAATTCCTGGGAGGAGGAAATTATCAAACAAAAGATGGGAGTCATTTGACAGCTGCTGAGTATGGCAAAGATGGGAGAGATGGGATCCTTATGACATATTGTCTTACTGGTCTATGACTTATTATTGAATATGATCTGCTGTAACTCGTCCTCGTTGACAGAAGCATGTCCCGTTGTATAAAATGTGACTTAGATACCAAAGTGTTCATTCTGATTTCGCTGGTATTATAAATTCTGACATAGTTGTTGGAAAGGAAAACTTAAGCTGCCTTTGCGAAATAGTTTTCCTGTTTCTCTCGAATGTAGAAATAAATATATGAAATTTTCAGTTAACCTTTTGAATCATCTAATAGTATGCATTCCACTTTGCTCATTTGATGTAAAAGAAGCTCGCATTTGTCCAGGTTAGAGCTTGTTGTTCATGGTAAACGTCACCATGCATACCGAGTAATGGATTTGTATTTTTGAAGAGAAAAATCTTTTTTCAGCATGACTTTTCAAAGAAAAGGGGAGATATCCTACTCACCTCTGCGTCCGCGTTGGTGTCACACCTTGGTTAAGTTTTTCGTACCACTCCACTTTATTTCAAAACCATTAAAGGTATTGCTTTGAAACTTACCATACTTATTTATCATCATTACCTCCATCAACAGACAAGAGTACATAACTCTGTCAAGGTCTTTGACAGAATTATGCCCCTTTTTTACTTAGAAAAAACATTGAATATGGGTAAAATCCACTTGTTGACTTAACCCTTTGAGATATTGCTTTGAAACTTTGAATGCTTGTTTACATCATTAACCCCATCTGTAGGCAAGAGAAGGTAACTCTGTCAAGAATTTTCTTTAAATATTAATGCCCTTTATTGACTAAGAATCTTGGTTAAGTTTTTCGTACCAGTCCACTTTTTGACTAAAGTGTTTGAGATATTACTTTGAAAGTTGGAATTCTTGTTTACCATCATGATCCCCAAACATAGGCAGGAGAAGGTAATTCTGTCAAGGATTTTATTTAAATTATGGCCCTTTTTGACTTAGAAACTCAGTTAAAATTTTCATTCTTGTCCACTTGTTGACTTAACCATTTGAGATATTACTTTGAAAGTTGGAGTACTTATGTACCATCATGAGACCTATCTATAAGCACGAGAAGATAACTCAGAAAGAATGTTTCTTGATTTGTACTTGAATTTGAAATTCCTAGTTAAAGTCTTGTGTGACCTTAACTGTCAGTTTTGTTTTATTGGCAAGCACTAAAAAAGTCGAGCGCGCTGTCCTTCTGACAGCTCTTGTTTAGATAAGTTGTTATCTGCTCTCGGACCTAACACTCTTATAGAATGTCTGTAAAATGGCAGCACATGTACATGTGTTTTGCATGTAATGTGATTTATTTCAAAACTTGAAACATGACGCATTAAAAATTTTACAAACATTCTCGGCAGAGGAGAATTCTTACTGAATATCAATAGTACTCATTTAAGTTTGTGACAGCTCTGACCTTTGAATCCATCTACTACACATGTACTAGAAAGATTAGAAAATTACACACAGTATTTGTATGTAACTTTTATTGTTTCAAGTTATATTACTTTACAGAAAGTTACCACAAACATTCTTAGAACGACATTTATCACAGACTTTTTACTCCTAAATAACAAATATTACCAAAGTTACACTCAATATATAGAAATCTGTATCGGAGTTTTGTTTGAAACTGTTTAAAGCCATGAAAATGCTTTCACCCTCCTGGACGAAATTAAAAATCCCTCCAATTTGTAAAGTGTATTAACCTAGCATTCCTTCTGTTCAAAGCTTTTTCTTGACCAATAGAAACCCGACCCACACAAAGAAAAAGAAAATTCTCCAACTTAAAAAAGTAATAGATCTACATAAGGCACACTCTGTACAAAGCAGTCTGATCATTATGTGCAAAGTTTGCTATTCAGTCAAATTCGTTCTGAACACATCCTGAATATTTAATGCTGTTGTCCATTTTAAACATGAACTTCAACAAGTCTGAGAACGGAAATTTCATGTATATATATTAAAAATGTTTACTTGTAGCTGGTTTTGTTTTGATAATGGTAAATAATGAAACACAATTAAACAAAAACATTTATTGAAATTGTATGTACAGTACAAATACTAAACATTGTACATTCCATTCAAATGAGCTTATCATTTATACAAGTACTGTCACAATATATAATTTAAAAAGTGCTGTTGAGCACATACTGAAATGATGAACAAAACAGTCTTATTTCTTTTAATTCACCATCTCGAGGGGTGACCGCAAAACTGTTGTAACTCATATCAAATAAAGAAGGAGATACAACAGTTTTGCGGTCAACCCTCGAATTCTGTCTACAGCATCCATTTCCTAACCAGTTTGAAATAATACCCAAACATTTAGTTGCAACATGCAGTAGTCAGACAGGCACAAACTAATTTGATAAAACTGATTTGAGATATAGAATGAAATTATTCATACTGCTAGAGTGATACGGTTTTAACAAAAAATCCATTATACTATGTGAGACCTTCATATATATAAGTATGTTTATTTAAAAGTTTTTAAAAATGTTTTTGTTTGTTATTTAACTTCTACAGTTCTGCTAAATAATGATTAAGTGGAAATGTAACTAAACAAGATTTGTTTAAGTGATTCATACTGTTAAAATCATATAAAAACATCAATATTGTATATCTCTTTCAAACGCATATGAACAGTTTTATAAGGCAATATGTAGCTTTGTACAATACTGTTGTTACACCACATCATACACAAGCATGTTGCCATTCCTCAATAAACCTACAATAAGTTTGGAATGTTTAGCATCATAACAGATGGCCTGGCATTTAGTATCAAACTTCAGTACCTCTCCAATCATCTTACAGTCAGGAGTAAGCTGTACAACATTCTGAGAGTGATATCCACATACAAGTACATTTCCACTCTCTGTTAAACATACATCACTAGCACTGTCTAACTCTGAACTGTTGAATACTGCAACAACCTTTCCATCGCTACCAAGTGAAATTAACCCGTTATGTCTATCAGCAACATAGATCTTGGAACCATCATTGCTGACAGCTAGACTGTAGATGCCAGAGAACACTTTCTGTCCAAACTGGTCTGTGTTGAACTGCTGTAGCTTGGTACCTGATACTGTATATATGTATACAGTTGAGATGTCTGAAATGTACAGTTGTCCAGCTACATATGTTATACCATCACACCTGTGGTTTGTTTTGATCTGTTTTGTTGCAATCATTTTGTTTCCAAGGGAGACAAACTGAATGTTATTATGGTGACCACAACTTACAGCCACTTCCTGGTTACTGATGGAGCATACTTGGTATAGATTACCAGATACATCACAATAGTCTGTCACAGAGTATGTTGTGTGGTCAACACGTTTCAGTTTATTGTTATAATTATCAGCAAGTATTATTGTCCCATCCTCGAGGACACATGCACTGATAATATTACATTTCTTTCTGTCTGATGGTATTCCAACATTGTATTGCTTCTTCTCTCTAACCTTAAGTAATGTACTGCCTTGTCTCTTATTGCTAGTTTCCGTTCTTACAGCAGTTGTCTCCCTTTTACTATTATCATTTTTCCCGTCAGAACTGACACTTGTTTCTTCTAGTTGACCAAGGAGATTCAGTTCATTTAACACTACCGTTAACTTTTTCTCCGGAACATATTTCATTTCTCTAACTTTTGGTTCATCTTTTATTTCAGCAATATACCTTGTAGTACTATCAGCAATATTTTTACCTTTCTTCTTGCTGACAAACATCTGTGATACATTACTGCCAGCAGTAGCTAGGTCATCTTTTGCAGATAGAACTTTTACTTTGGTTGTATGGATCTGATGCATTTGCTCTTCCAGTTTGTCCAGTTCCGGTTTATATTTTGCTTCTACATCGCTTAAAGAGTTCTGTTCAAGTATGTCAAGTCTTTCATTGATCTCTTGTCTAAATTCTTTTATCTTTTCCAATCGCATGTCCTTACCTTTAAGAAACCGTTCTTTTTCTTGCTCAAACTTGGCATATTCATCTGTCAATACATCTGCAGCTGCCCCAAGTTTCTGGTCAATATCTTAGGGGCTCAATGTGTCTGTGTTATTTTGGAGAAAGTCAGGTATGAAGAATGTGTTTCGACAAGATCTAAGAAAGATAGAAGATATTTCTACTTTGTATGTTTTATCTCTTTTTAAGGGGTGCAAAGAAATAATGACCGAAAAAGAACCGAAAAACAGTTTATGTTTATCGAAAAGAACTTTTTTTTCAAAAGATATTGTACAATTTATAACTCAAGTATTATAAATGAAGGAATTTGTATGTAAGGAATATTTCTTTTGTCTATTTTGATAAGTTTCCGTGCCACATCCCTTACAAAATCTGGAGTGCTAATTCAGAAAGTTTTCGGTCTGCAACCTTTGTTTTTCCATATTTTACTTGATTTGTAATACAATACTTACTTTCTTCATTTAAACTGTAAGTTATATATACTCTTTTAAAAAGAAGTTGTTTTCGGTCTTCATAAACTGTTTTTCTGTCTTTTTCGGTCTTTTTCGGTCATTCTATGCACCGCTTTTTAAGCAATGAATAGATACTGCAATCACTAGTCATGAAATATCATTATATCATTAAAATTTAAACAAGAGGGTCAAGATGGCTCAATATCGCTCACCTGAGACCTCTATAGTGTTAACAAGATTTTGATTTGACCATGTGACCTTGATTCTGATGACCCTGGATTCGAACTTATTGAGAGAAAACACTGACCAAGTTTGACGAGGATTGGGTAATAAGTATGGCCTCTGAAAGGGTATAACAAGGTTGTTCATTGGCTTGACAATCTAGTTTTTCAGCCCAAGTAACCCAGATTCGAACTTTCCCGAAAAATCATTGAAAAACACAACAAACATTCTGAACAATTTTCAGGATGATTGGGTGGTAGTGTCATCTATATGGCATACAGAAGGTTTTTCTATGATCTGACCTGGTGACCTAGTTTTTAACCCAAGATGACCTAAATTCGAACTCTTTCGCTGGCGTACGTACGGACGAGCGGACAGACAGACACCAGGCGATCACAACAGCTTACATTGAGCACTTAAGTGCTCAGGTGAGCTAAAAGTAATAAATATCTGCAGGATCTACTATAAAACTACAGAAATTCGACTTTCAAACCTAAATACAGTACAAACCTAATATACTATGCAATAATCGGTATGTGCCCAAAGCAAATGTTGCCCTTACTTATCATTTAGGCCTACTGATATTTCTCTTTTTCCTCTTATATTGCAGTGGTTGATTCCGAGTCTGACCCATGTGCTTCAGTTTCAGTGTACACATAGTCAACCATTGAAATGCGCTAAGCGAGAAACGATTTCGGTCTGACTTAGATCTAATAAAATGTTTCATATTACACACTAGGTAATCGGCTATGTTCGGCGCAGGATGCAATGCTCGGCGCTGGATCAATAGATTGATTTTAAAATTTTAGTGGGGTAAGTATTCTCCTCATTTTGGTCTATAAAAACAAATGTTCGGTAAAATCACCTCATGTGCCTTATCATATAAGAAATGGGGTTTCCAAAGTCGGTCTAAGATCCTGAAAAGATGTTACTTGAAAGTAAAAAGGCGAGGTTAAATGTTAAACTTAACGTTAACTTTGACTATTTTAAAGTTAATGGACGCATTTCTTTAAACATATTGCAAAACAAAGACAATTTTCTGATGTATTTTTTAACCTTTTCCCCATCATCCTTCAATCCTATATCAAAATCGTTGTTTTAATGGAGATTTTTAAGGTAGTACACCCCTAATGGGCACTATTTCAAACCATGATAAACCTATTATTTTCTTAATCTGTATCATTTCCTGGATTTAAATACAAATTTTTAAAGAAATTCACCGTGGAATAAAAAAGAAATCGGAACTTGAATGGCCCCACCCCTATTTCAAAATTATTAAAAAGAACAAGATAACCGGAAGGACATAAAATGTGTTTATTTCATGCATTTTTGAACAATATTATTCAAGTTGGGTATCAAAGTAATAAGAAACCCCTGTCAAATGAGAAATAAACCAATATTTATCATATCATAAACACATATATTCAAAATTCAGAGAAAAAAGTCATATAACATTGCAATTTTCATACAATTATTCAATGTCACCAATTTCTAGACATTAGAATTTTTAAAAAAATAGCGATTTTCAGAAGTGGGGCATAGGCATTTTCTTAATAAAAATTATCTTTAACCTCTTTGGATTATTGTAACAAAAAATCAAAATGTTTCACCGTCTCAAACTGATATAATTTGAGTTTGAAATTACTAACTACCAAATTTCACTCTGGCCTTTTTTTCAGTAATTGATACATTTTGACACTATTTTTTCAAAATTATGTTTATCTTCATGCAAACTTATATGCAAATTATTAGAACAGTGTTTACAACTTTAAAAACAATATTTAACATTAATTAGTATACCTCATGAGTTAACATACTGATAACTTTCCATTAAAACATGTTGTCTTCGCCCCACCCACCATGTACTGTATACTGGAAAAATGTCAAAGTTTTAGTATTACATTGTCAAACTTGCACACTTACATGCAAATTATCAGAGCAGTGTGTATACCTTTAAAAACAATATCTAACATAAGTTAGTGTACTTAGTAAGAAAACATACAGATTGCGTTCCATTAAACCTCGCCCCACCCACCATTTACTGTGTACTGAAAAAATGTCCAAGTTTTGGTATTACATCGTCCAACACTTTTTTGACATTTGTTACTCTTGGCAACCCATCACTGTTTTTAATAGTAAATACATTGTGTAAACCATCTTCACCAGAGCGTTTATATATGGTTTTCAGATGATGCAAGTTCAAACCCGACCCTGCTATATTTTCTGCAATTGGTCGCTTACAGATTCCTTTATAGATCAATAATTCCAATGTTTTCATATTGACTGATTTTTGTTGGTTGAACAATATGTTATTTTGAACTGCCAAAGGTGAAAAACTGTATAAAAGGATTCCTTTATGGCACAAATTTACAAAAGAAAGCAACTGACTTAGGGACATGACATCTGCCATAGCATTGTGGGCTTCATAAGTGACCCCTAGAAGACTTTTTACTAGATCTATCTGTTTGTGCGACTGTTTGGGATACATTTTTCTGAAAATAGGTAGAGAATCAATACATCCTGTGACACACTTAAATAATCTTTCTTTTAAACCAGTTTGCATAAAAGTATGCATTAATACTGGGAAGTCAAATCTTCGGCCATTATGGGCCACTAAACAAACATTGCTAAAATTTTCAAGCCATGAACACAGTTTCATCAAAGCTGATTTGATGGGTATCGACTCAACTACAGTTCCATTTACTGACATTGTATCTGCACACATTGTAATGCCAGTAACTCGCTGTGCTTCTATTGAGATTGGCACTTCCGGTCTTACATATATGTCCAGCTTTTCCCCCGCCTTTGTATTAGCTGCAGCTATCTGTGTTATGTGAGGCATAACACCACCCCGAACTGAAATACAGAAATTATTTCTGAATTTGATGATATTTAAATGACTGAATACTAAAAGTATTGACTGAATACTGTAAGTATTGCATGAAACTACTTTTGCAATGTGGTGATAGAATCCAAGTGCTTATTAATCATACTGCAGTCCAAATCCTTTGAAATAAGAGCAAAAATACAGCAACAGTTTATTAAACAGGTAACTTCTGGGGCAATTGATAGTTACCGTATTACTTGAGTCAACATGCCTTACATAATTTTGCAAGATTTTTAGCAAGCAAGCCCTCACCAGTTGCAAAGGTTTTGTAATTACATAAATATATTACAGCTTTTACAGAACAATATACAAGCTAGTACATACTAAGATCAGTTGTTTCCAAGTCGAATGAAATGATGGTGGGTTCGCCCGACTGCAGTTTTGTTGCCTGGAAATTCTCTCTAGGAACTGGATCTGGAAGCTTGTCAACATCAGGATTAGCCTCATGCCCAATGCCTATAAACAAATAAATGAAGAACAGATGTCAATATGTCCATAGATCATTTACTCTTACTAAGTCTATACACATAAAAATCTATGTAGCAGACCAAAATTAGATTTTATATCATTTATTTTTATATAGACGTGCGAAAAAAAATCTTGATCGGATATGATACATATTCACAGTGAGTCAAATATAAGTAATCACATAAAGTACATATATGTGTAAAATGTCACCTGACTGGTAGGATACACCCTCTAATGTCTCAAGTGCACCCTGGTTGACCATCCGCTCCTGCTTCAAAACAAGGCGCCGCCTTTTTGTTGCAGCAAGATTGGCTTTAGCTTGCCTGAGTTGTCGGCGCTTCATGCATTTGTTGGCATACTTCACACTGTGTACCCCTGGTGACAGTCCCATTTTTGAGTAGCCCTTTGAAAATAACTGGCATGAGTTATTATTTAGTTTAGTAGGGTTTCTTTAGGTTTAACATGATAAACAATGTATTCCTCAAATTCACTGAGAGCGACTTACAAATTTTCCATTCAAACCTCGGCCTGTCTACAGAGTGAGTACATACTCAAAAAGTTTAATGTTTTTAATTATATTGTGCTGTATTTGGAATGAATGACAGAATATTAAATATCGTGATACTTAATTTAAGCCATAAAAACACATGTAAGCATAAAATAAATTTGTAAATTACTCCCTGCTAGAAATTTAAAACTACATCATTATTAAGTTACATTTACTTATATCTGGTATTTCATTTCAATAGTTATCTTTTCACAACAATCAAATAGTTTTCATCATTGTAACAAGAGGGCCAATATGGCTCTATATAGCTCATCTAAGATCTATCTTTGACCATTGTGATCAAACTTCAACCCTAAAATATATATGATAAAAACAAGCATTTTACTTTACCTTGACAAGACAAACCTACTGACCAGATGACCAATATTCAACCTCAACTAGATTATATAAAGGTAGTCATTCTGACCAAGTTTCATCACTATTGCATACACAAGGTTTTTCTATAATTTAACAGTGTGATCTATCTTTTGGCAAGGTTAAGACAACAAACACCAGGCAATCACAATGTGCTCAATGTGAGCACATTGTGTTCAGATGAGATAAAAACTGTTCACCACAAAAATAAATGATTTATCAATAGATATAAAAAAATCTATGGACATGGTACATAACAGCTGGAGAGGTTACTGATAATAATTGATTGGTAATTACTAAGTTGGATGTAAACTCACAAGTCAAACTATCAAATCCTCGTTTGTGCCATGCTGTGTCAACTGCACATGACATTCCTGTCCGGGTACGGCATGGAAACTTTAAAGTGAGACT
Source organism: Saxidomus purpurata (assembly GCA_022818135.1). Taxonomy (NCBI): domain Eukaryota; kingdom Metazoa; phylum Mollusca; class Bivalvia; order Venerida; family Veneridae; genus Saxidomus; species Saxidomus purpurata. The sequence goes on from JAFMSR010000050.1 coordinate 36,093, forward strand.
TGCTCTTGACTTCATATTTCGAGATATAGCAGAGGTAGAGGTACTGGCATGAAGGCGATGATTGTGTCTATGTGGCACTATGTGATTACTGCTTACTGGAGTTCTATAAATGGAGAAAACGCAATTTGGCTTCATACCATTTCTTTTTAATTTAATGGTAAAACAAGCCTAAAGATTAAATCAGAATCCTACATAACATTGCTTCCTTGCAATTAAATTTTCTTCTTCATTCAAAAACATCTATATGCTGGGACTCTAGTGGTGACTTCTACAGTGCCCCAATACATGTACCCTGGTGCTCAAACTTCATTTATACTAATTAAGTTTCACTAAGTAATTATATAAGAATATGTCTTTGTTTATTATAATAAGACATGGAAAAACTACCTTAGGGGATCATCATGTACCCGTACTGATTGCACATCACTGATAATGTTATTGTCAGAATCAGTATTGTCCTCATCATCAGTCCACATGTCCACATGGTCAACACTTTGCATATTCAGCCTAGGAATTCAAATAAAAATAACAAGTCATATGATTTTATATTACATGTATCATTCCTATACAAACTATTTTAAACTGTTTAACATAGGTGGACCAGTGCTGAATCTTTACAACTATAACTATATCAACAGTAAGTATTAAATCATTAGTTACAAAGCTGGTTAGGACAATCATCAGGACTTAGTTCATTGTATATTTCATTAACAAGGCATGAATAAGAACACATTTATGTAAATTACTTTTTAGTAAGACATCACAACTATATGATGGTAGCCAGGAAGGGTACCACTATGGAATGGACATTTCAAATCAGCCAATATATACTAACACTTTCTAGATATGTATTCAACAATAAGTAAATTCATTAAATACATGTACTTACTTGACAGACGGTGAAGCATCTGGAAGTGGGCAAACTCCAAGGTCTTCTAAGAGACCATTCATATTTCTCTGAGCTTCTGATGATTCTTGATCAGCAATGTCTCTGTAAACATAAATATTCACAATATATATTACTTATAGCAGAGAAAATTACAACGCCCAAGTATATGGGTCACATCTGTCAAAGTCATGTATATTGTGAATGTACATATCTGCCGAAGCATTTGATTGTCAAGAGTTATCATAGAAAAAGATGATATATGTGTAATATGAATGGAAATCACCGGACGACAACTTGCAATCATCAATTCTATAAATTAACCCCTTCATCTTACTTAAAAATGATGGAATATTGTTAGATGTTGTAAAATTGCAAGTCTTGAGTTTTTCAGTTAATCATTTTTTGTTTATCCTTTTCCTTGTAGAGCTTACTGGTTATAAGTAACAGCCATATGCCAACAATAAGAAGTTGACTTGTTGGTACAAATTTTCCGCTCGCGTAAATATGTGACAATCTGAATCTCTCAGTAGATAAATCATGTAAAGACGCCAAAAGAGGTTCAAAATGACAATAACAGTTTATACAACTTACCAGGTACAAAGTTCATCACATAAAGAAAGATTAAATTCAAACAATCAATGTATGGTAAAAAAAGTCATGTACAAAAATATTAGATCAAACTTACCAGTGCCAAACTTAGTGTTGACATCAAAACATGGCATTCCTTTCCGTTTGTCATGGTGTTTTACCATATGCCACCCTATTCACATATTTACAGTTTTCACATTTTACATACAAATAACCTCCGAGTCCTTTCTGTAGTTCCCCAACTAAATTTTGATAGGTAAGAGGCACAGGTCCTAAGCGACAAGAATGGCAATATTTCAAATTTGATAGCAACACATCAAACTCGACCAATCTTCGACCTTTTTTCCATTTATCGTCGTATTTATCACTATCATGAATGTTCACCTCACATCCGACATTTGTAGGATAATAGCTGTGATCTTGAAGAGCAGTTGGTACAGAGGTTTTTGCACATTTTATTTTCTTGGCCGAAGCAAAGCGACCGCCCCGGTCGCGAAAACTCATGACTTCGACAAACAGGAAATGATACTTTTTTTTAATTATTTATTTTTATAAATTTATCAACATGAATTGAATCACGGACCTATATACACATGGATTGGCAACTTCCGAAAATCAATGATGCGATATCGGAGTAAATGTTACCCATCATGCTTTGCGCGCGCTCGGTGTTTATCGGAAATTTTCGGAAAATTTCCGATTTGTGATATTCGGCAGGTGCCGCCAGACTTGACAAAATTTTCAACAAACAAAATCGATAACAGTTACGCCTTACGAAAAAAGATTAGCTTAAAAAAAGACAAAAGTTGCATTAACAAAGAAAAATACAAACTATTGAGCCATACGTATTGAAGTAGACACGATTCAATTTGATTTATTGTTTACGTTTTTCCCCGATACATTCCAAAATGGAGGACGGCGGGAAGCTTCATTCTACATCTCTCTGACAAAATGTTCAACATACAAAATCGTTAAAAGTTACGCATTACGAAAAACAGATATAGGTTGGAATAAGACTAATGTTACTTAAATAAAAAACAGAACTATTGAGCCATAAATATTGAAGAAGACACGATTAAATTTGATTATTTTTCAAGATGGAGGACAGGTGGACGCTGGGAGTTTTCGATTTCGGCAAACCTCGGATATTGTACATCGATACTTAATCTCGCATAAAATCTCGCCATCCGCGATAAAAAGGTTGAACTTGTATAGAAGATACGAGAGTTGCCAATCCATGTGTATATAGGTCCGTGATTGAATGAATTTTCCAGTAAAAGTTATTTTGCGGTGTGATTTTTAGTAGTTTGAAAAAAAAATATAAAAAAAATAAGATTTTTCGAAATTTAACGAATGCTGATAGAAGCTACCGATCTGGTTCACGGAAAACTCCGACATCGGCCGATTCACTGACGATTCATTAGGGTAGTTCTGCCTTAAGTTTGAAATACACCGTATATACGAAAAAAGGCGATGTTTGGCGCAGGATGAAATTGTTTGGGCGATGTTCGGGAGCAGGTTATTGTAAAGTGCATCACAGATATAGCAAAGGTCGTTTTCTGAAGCTGAAACTAAATTTTTAAATCGATCCGCTCCGAACATTGCATCCTGCACCGAACATAGCCGGTTACCTAGTGTGTATTAGGAATGTTACAAGGAACAATATGTATCCGAATGTCCAATTTTCACAAACTTTGACCTTTGACCATGAATTTGACCTTGACCTCTAAAACTTAAAATAACAATGATTACACATTTTAAAAAAAGAACTAATGTGTAGTGAAAATAAAACAAATTTGACGTTAACCTGTTGATACACGACGAAGTAGTGACAGAAAATGGTATATTTGCTTGTTTTCTTCATTATGGCGGCTACCTTGGTTAAAATGAACTTCCGTTTCATATCATACAGATACTGGCAAGCATTTTGATGTATGACACTCATTGTTAGATTTTATAGACCGGTTAGGTGGTATGGTATTTGCTACACTACTAGCGAGAAACGATTTAGGTCAGATGACTAATCAAAAGTCTTTAAATGAAAAGGGAAAATTTACTTGTGATCAACGGCAATGCACGTAGAACAACCAACTTCGTCATGATTCTGGCAGAACATGTCCACGTGTTTATGACGGTGTCTGTCACAGCGTTCTGTCGGTACAATCTGTAGCCTTTGACTTTGTCCCGGCTGAAACTGTTCCTTGTTAAGGATCTTGTGTCTTGATAACGGAGGAATTTCATCGTGAAACTTGACACAACTTGAACAGTAATACTCCTGGCAATCTACACAGAACTTGGTAGCTTCGGTATTCTTGTTTTTATGTTTACACATACAGCACAATAAATCAAAAGTTTCATCTGAAAGTAAGCTTGAATCGTTTACACCCCTAGTCGCCATTTTGTTAAAACTTTAAAAGCGTTTAAATCATATGATATTTATTTACATTAGGTACTCTTATCTGAGTTGACCTTCCTTGTTAAGCATATTTCCACGCGTACTTAACAAGTACACTATAACACATACAGCACAATAAATCAATAGTTTCATCCGAAAGTTGCACCACCTGTCGCCATTTTGCTAGATTCTAAATATTAAATCGTATGATAGTATGTGCTTCAACAGCTATTCATTTTCACTTGTATTGGATAACAGTTTTTCAATATCAATGCACGTTTGCTTATATAAACCTTTAAGAAAACATATCTGAATAATAAACATGATCAATATTTTCAATAACAAAATAGACTTCATTCAAACGTCCTTTCGAGCGTTATGTAATCTGAAACAGTAGTGTCATACTTCTGTTGATCTACAAATTTATAAACTGCAATAGGCCTATTTCACAAGTTCATATTGAATGTCGCTACCTGTTTTCATCCTAACTCAGTCACTCAAATTCCACAAGTATTGTGAGAAATATTATTTGATGTTTAATTATAATATTTATGATGTTTCTTCGTTTTAGTTTACACAAACAGCACGGTAAGTGAAAAGTTTTATCTGAGAGAAAATTTGTTGTATAATTTAGACCTCCAGCCTAATTCAATTAAGACTCAATTCACTTGATTTTTATTTACATTAAAAAGAAATTCAGGGATCACAGATCTATATGTGTAAATAGGTCGGCGATTTGCTATAAAGAGATCAAAGATGACATACCTTTTGCTTAATGTGTTTGTGTATACCTGATACCATGTTCAAATTAACGCTACGAGCTCCGTACGAGTTGGGTTTCAGTCGAAATTTTGCAAACTCACACAGAGTCCGTACTAATATCGTTGAGTCTTGCGAGCATCGTACGGACGTTTTGAACTCGTAGAGGACTCGAGGAGATGGTTAAAATGTTTCACCGTGCTCCCGAATTCTCGCCGAGCTCGTACAATTTTTGAAGTCGGGAGCAGCTCGCAAGGGCCAGTACGAACAACACAAGGGCCCCATTAAAGCTTGTACGGGCATCGCACGATGTATGTGCGGATTTTGAACACAGCGAGGCCTGAAAGAGCTTGCCAGTGCTCGCAGGGGAGTCGCACGGTCAACGTACGATGTTCGCACGATTCTATGGAACCGGCCGGGGGGCACGTGGTCGTAACGTTCGCTGCACGGGCTTCCGTACGACATCCTTGACGATTTTAGCTAAAATGAGAAAAATACGGATATCGCCGAACTGTCGTTTTGTTGTCGTATGGACACCGTGGGGACACCGTACGAACACACGTGCATGTACGAGGTAGGTCCGAGCTTCTTACAATGTCCGTACGACGTGTCTGCTATGTCATGACGGATATCCTACGAGTGCATCCTCCAAAAGATCGTACGGGGCCCGTAGGCATGTGACCAGAAGCTACGACTGTACGGAGACCGTACGGATTTTAAAAGTTGGTGGAATCGTACGATTTTATAAAGCGTACGGACATTGTTCGGATATGTGACCGAGGCATTTACTGAAATTCGCTTTAAAAGCCAGTCTAAAAGTCATGCACATGTACAGTCAATGCTGTCTTAAGGAGCTAGCAACGGGATGCATTAAACTTGGCCACTTTATTATACCCATTCACAAGTCAAGAAATTTAAAGGGAATCAACTCTGGAAAACATTAAACCAGTAAATCAGCCAACACGTACCGTCATAGTTCTGACAGAAAATGTCCTAATTTTCATAATTAGTGATTTTAACCGCCAAAATCACTGAGTTAAACACCACTTTCAGCGTCGTTTCTATGACAGAATTTAGGTTTTTATATTGCTTGAATTATGCTAGCGGAACGAGTTTGGTATTATCCTAGTATAATTAGACAATATATAGTTACTGTTAAGATACAATTATATTGTTTGATCGAATAATTTTTAGCATATAATTACATTTTTTGTAATATGACTGGCTATTGCATGATCGGAAACGATAGTTCCCAAACGACAATATTTACCTCCCTTGTTCTGATTTGGCAGCCATTTTGTATGGCAACTCCCTTAAAGTTAATAGGGAACAATCTACTTAACAATTACAAACTACTGAGATTTATAAACATAATTAATCTATGATGCTGATATGGGCAGATGACCTAGCAGGTTCAAGAAAATGTGGTTGTCACGCATTAATTATTTTGGTATTTACTTAATCATCACATAATTGAGAAAAATCCTATTAATGCTTTATTAGTTTTGCCATTCAAAATGGCTGCCAATTCAGAACAATTGAGGTAAATATTGCGGATGTGGGAACTATGTAATACATAGTAGTTTCATGAAAGATTACGCTGTGCCTTTCCCCGTTGCAAAATGGCGGAAATTATGAAAACGGTTTAATACACATACATGTAGTTAAATCCTTTAAATACTAGTCCGTCCGGGAGAGAGAAATATGAGTTACTATCGTTATCACGCTGACCAGAACCTTTTAGTTTGAGAAAAAGGAAGAACTAAAACCATTTTTATAGAAATATAAATCTCAGTCAGGATGTATTCAGCTTTCCACTCACTTATTTCATCTCAATGTCGTCTATAACAATAATGAATTGAAACTTTAAGACTGCCTATTGTGTAGTGTGTTACTGAGTGATGCTGAAACAACAGACGAACAAACACATCATCGCTCAAAGTAAGACACGATATGTAGCACTTTATCCGTTAAAGTTTCTTAAATGGAATACCATCTTTTATCTTTCCATTTGAACAGTATAATTTTGCGTTCAAATTGATGCAAAAATACCAAGTTGGTGTCTCTTAGTGAAACTAGTCATCTTGATAGTAAAGTCTTCGTCACTGATCATCAATTTCAACAAGTAGGTAACAGAAACTGGAACAGTTGGAAAATGTCATTCATGCTTTCGTTAGTAATTGTATCCTTCACTGGATTTCCAAGTTATTAATTGGCAAAGAATGTGCAATTCCATGATATGCACATTGTCACTACAAATAGTTTAAATGTATGAAGTAATATGTTAGTATGACATAGCATCACATTTCAGTGTGATAAAATCTACTGATAAAATCTTTTTTCCTGTTCAATATGTCACAGCATCATAATTTCCTGTCACATAATCTTGTTCAGTTGATAGGTTGGCAGACTCTCAGTGTCACTGTTGCAGCTACTGTTACTGCCTCATCCATGCAGCTTATAGCATCAACTATTGAAAAGTAAATTTCAGTAATAATTAATCACTTACAGGAAATGACCGATGTCCCTCTTTCTTCATTCATACAACAACTAACTAACGAAAGATTATTGTTGATACGTCTTGCTTCATTCATACAACTTATAACTACTTAACGAAAAATTAGTGCTGATACGTCTTGCTTCATTCATACGACTTGCAACTACTAACATTATTGTTGATACGTCTTGCTTCATTCATACAATTTGCAACTACTGACATTATTGTTGATACGTCTTGCTTCATTCATACAACTTGCAACTACTAACGAAAGATTATTGCTGAATACCAGTGACAATTCATGTCAAAATTGCAGAAGTTTAATCACGTTGCATTTTTCTTTCTTTTCAATTAAAAAGTTGTGGCCTACCATTGAAAAGCTTCACACTAACTTCTCAAAATTATGCCGATGCAAAAATTAGTATGCACTGTGAAAAATGTATGCTTGACTTTTTATCAAAATTATAAAATTATTAGAAATTTTAAAAAATGAACTGGTCTGTCTTGCAAATTAGACATGACCATTCATTTTTCTAGGGGTGCCTACTGAAAAATTAAAAACTTAATAGCCAACAATGCAGATCATAATCAGAAGTCACAAATTCTACTGTCCAATCATGATCTGCACTGGTTGTAAAGGCAGAATTACTGGCCATCAGAATCCTGATAAGACAAAATTGTCTATCAATGCTGTAATATTCTTTGCAGGATGTTATCAGTAAGAAGTGGACCAACCACAGGACTGCATGTGTATCTAAAAATAGACAAGAGTAGCATTGAACCGAGTATGGCAGCTTTAGTGGACCCTAAATGGCTAAATCTGAGTGGAACTTTCAAAGAAATTGACATGGAACAAATTGATGGCAGAAATTTGGCGACCAAACATGAACTTATTTTGGCAATGGTGAATAAAAAGACTGAGATGAAACAGAATCATGTATGAGAAATAAAATGAATCTTAAAATATTTTAAAATTGGTGCCATTACGAAATTAAAAACTTTCACTTGAATGTAAATTCATGGGAGGAAAAAATTATCAAGCAGAAGATGGGAGTCATTTGAAAGCTGCTGAGTATGGCGAAGATGATGGTACGAGATGGGATCCTTATAACTTATCATCTTAGTTGTCTATGACTTTCATTATTAGATATGATGTGCCGTAACCTGTTTTAATTGAGTAAAGCATATCGTGTTGTGTTCATTCTGATTTAGGTGGTATTATAAATTCTGATAACATTGTTGGTAAGGAAAACTTCAGCTGCTTTTGTGAAATAGTTTTCAGTTTATTTCAGATGTAAAATATAAATGCATGAACTATTTAGTTAGTATTTTAAATCATTTCTGCATTCCAGTTTGCTCATTTGATGTAAAAGAATCTCTCATTTTTCCAGTGAGTTTTTTCTTTGAGAGAGAAGGGGCCATAGCGGAGTGTTTTTAGTTGAATTTTTATTAAGCAATCATTAAAGGGGTATATAATAAATGGTAATTTCAGACATCTAGATACTTACATTTAGTAGAAATGTGTGTTCTTTCGAAATAGATTGACTGATATAGTAAAAGTGATGGTTTGAAGTAAACAGGTGCTCACTGCAAGTGTCCAGTTAAACAGGACCAGCTGTACATTGTCTAATTTAGATCTGCCTCCATGATAGAGTGGTTAAGGTCCTGACAAGAAATTGTCACTAGACTTTTCATTAATTTAGGGCCGAGAGTTTGAGCCAATGTGATACTTTATGTAAGAATAAATGGAGCCTCCTTTGTGCTGTGGTAGCGTGTTTGCCTCTGGATTGGATGGTCCTGGGTTTGGTCCCAGCCAGTGCCCAAGTAGTGGTAGGGCCTTAGGCAAGACACAGGTAATTCATCATTGCCTCTCAGTCTCTTCGATGTTGATTCAATCTGGAGTTAGTCCCAAGAAAGATAAATAAAATTTGTAAGAACTTGTTTTGCAGTCGACAGTAAATAAATTAGTATAGAATAACATTGGAAAATATCATACAGAGGATGGGAAGTAGTGATCCGTCTTAAGAACAATCGTCATGTGAATACTTGTTTATTAATAACTGAAAATGCTGTTGAAGGGTTGCTTAACTCTAAAAACAAACACTGTCTTGTATAAAAGGTGTGACAGAGGGAAAGTTCCAATGGTCAAAACATTACGGATGGCGCTTATTAAATTTGCACAAATCGCAAATTTGGCTTCATCTTGTGAATTCAGTGAGCTAGTAAAATCTGCTCCAAAGACTTTAACTTAGCATTCAGCATGTTACAAAAAATGTGCAGTTCAGGAACATTACTCTTTGGTTTGTTGGTACATTTTTCATGTACATGTACATTTGTCCTTGTATACTTTAGATGTTTAATATAGGGAACATACAGTTTCCTTGCATCAGTTTTATCATTGTCAAGAATATGTCTGTAGTCTAACAAATAAAACTTGTTTTTCCAATTCCAGGTGTCTCAGCATCATATTTTGCTGTCACAGAATCTTGCACGGTTGATGGGCTGGCAGATTCTCAGTTACAACGGTTGCAGTGGTGTCGGGGAGATGGAAGATTTTGCTACTGCCTCATCCATACAGTTTGTAGCACCAAATAATGATAGGTAAATTTCAAGTTTCATTATTTGGTTCACTGATCAAGTGGTTAGAGTAGCTGAGTTGAAATCACTGTAACCTCTCAAAGATTGAGGGTCATGGGTTTGAGCCCTGCTACGGATCATGTCTCTTTATGTGAGAAAGTTGGCAGTTTCTTATGGAGGATGGGAGTCTAGTTCTGGTTTCCAGGGAAAGATGGTTGTGCAAACTGCCCGCCTGGTAAAATGACCAAAATACGGTTGCAAGAGGCATTAAACTCTTACAATTATTATTTAGTAATTTGAGATGGGCGATCCTTCATACAGCTTGTTGCACCTACTAACGAAAACAATTGTTTAATACGAGTGCCCATGTCAAAATTGCAGAAGTTTTATGACAGTGCATTTTTCTTTCCTTTCATTTAACAAGTAATGGTCTGCCAATGAAAAGCTTCACAGTAAGTCTGAAAAATAGTATGTATGGAGAAAAGTATGGCTGTCTTTTAAATAAAAATTGTGAAATTATTATGAATTTCTTGAAAATGGACTTGTCTGTCATTGCAATTTTGACATGGCCATTCATTGTTCAAAGAGATGTTCACTGAAAATTTAAAAGCAGACAGTGCAGATCATAATTAGAAGTCACTTTGCAGGATGTTATCAGTTAGAAGTGGACCTACCACAGGACTGCACGTGTATCTAAAATTAGATGACAAGAGTTGCATTGAACCGAGTATGGCAGCTTTAGTGGACCCTAAATGGCTAAATCTGAGTGGAACTTTTAAAGAAATTGACATGGAACAAATTGATGGTAGAAACTTAGCGACCAAACTTCTGGGTGCTGTGGGGCTCGTTTTGGGGAGGCTGCGTTTTTGGTACGTGGCATTCCCTGTTTGATATTATTTTTGTTTTTTTGAACTTATTTTGGCAATGGTGAATAAAAAGAGATGAAACAGACTCTTGTATCTGAAATGAAATGAAGTCTTGAACAATTTTAAAATTGGTGCCATTACAAAATGAAAAACTTTTACTTGAATGTAAATTCCTGGGAGGAGGAAATTGACAGCTGCTGAGTATAGAGAAGATGATGTAACAAGATGGGATCCTTATGACATATCATCTTACTTGTCTATGACTTTTATTATTAAATATGATCTGCTGTAACTCGTCCTGGTTGAGTATTGCATGTCCAGGTGTATACAATGTGACTTAGATACCAAAGTGTTCATTCTGATTTAGGTGGCATTATCAGTTCTGATGAAGTTGTTGGCAAGGAAAACTTATATAAGCTGCTTTTATGAAATAGTTTTCATGCAGTTTCTCTCGAATGTAGAAATATATGTATGAAATTTTAAGCTAGCGTTTTGAATCATATTCGCATCCAGTTTGCTCATTTGATGTAAAAGAAGTTCTCATTTGTCCAGGTTAGGGATTGTTTTCAATGGTTAACGACGTTATGTCACCATGCATACCGAGTAATAGATTTGTATTTTGAAGAGAAAAATATTTTTTTAGATAAGTTGTTATCTGCACTCAGACCTAACACTCTTATAGAATGTCTGTAAAATGGTAGTACATGTACACGTGTTTTGCGTGTAATGTGATTTATTTCAAAACCTGAAACAAAATGCATCAAAGATTTTACAAACACTTGTTTGACCTTTGAATCATTTTACTACTGGAAATATTACAAAATTACATAGAGTAATTGTTAGTAGACAATGCAGTCTGATCATTATTTGCAAAGTTTGCTATTCATGTTAATAAATTGCTGCTGTTCATTTTGAAACATGAAGAAGTCTGTTTTAAGAAATTTGGCAGAGTTGGGGTGCAGAAATTTAAGTGTTTATATTAAACATGTTATATATGGTAGTATTGCTGTTAACTTGTAGCTGGTTTTGTTTGGATAATGGTAAAAAGGGAACACATCTAAACAAGATTTATTGAAATAATACATACCGTTCAAATATCCAACCTTGCACATTCCATTCATATCATCTTAAAATCCCAGGTAGCTTTTATTTTACAAAGAAAGATGTCTTGCCGGCAGAAATGACCTTTATTTGTACCAAAAAGATTCATAACTACTTTTTTAATCGATGTACATGTTAGAAATATTGAGCAGTATTTTTTCAATGATTTTGCAAAAAATAAAAAAAATGCTTACTGGCGCCTGTTTTTTTCGTGAAAAAGCGACTTCAATACAAAAGAAATAAATAAGTCAACATTGTTTTAAGAGTGAATAGAACATGGTTCTATTATTATCCTATCAGTATATTTATTTTACAATGTCAGTAAATTCAAAAAGATCCTGGGACTTTAGCTGTCACAATATATTTTCAAGAAATGCTGATGAATGCATGTTAAATTGTTGGAAAAAACGTCTTGTTTCTTTAACTCAACAACTAACTACAGTATCCATTTTCTGACCAGTTGAAATATCCAGTACTCGTTAATTATTAATGATACAAGAATAATACAGTTGCTACAAAAGATGCATAATACTATACTATGTGAGACCTTCATATATAAGTTTATTTATTTGAAAGTTTTTAAAACCTTTTTTGATGTCTACTTAAACTAGTTCTCGTTCTGCTTGATAATGATCAAGTGGAAATGTAACTAAACAATACGATTTGTTTTAGTGATTCATAATGTTCAAATCACATAAAACATCAATTATATTGTACATCTCATTCAAACTCACAGGAACAGTTTTATAAGATTATAATTATGTAGCTTTGTACAATACTGTTGTTACACCACATCATACACAAACATGTCATTCCCGAATAAACCTACAATAAGTTTTGAATGTTTAACATCATAACAGATGGCATGGCAACCAGTATCACACTTTCGTACTTCTCCAATCATCTTACAGTCAGGAGTAAGCTGTACAACATTCTTAGAGCCATACCCACATACAAGCACATTTCCATTCTCTGTTAAACATACATCTGTTGCACTGTTTAACTCCGAACTGTTGAATACTGCAAGAACCTTTCCATTGCTACCAAGTGCAATAAGCCCGTTATTACTATCAGCAACATAGATCTTGGAACCATCATTGCTGACAGCTAGACTGTAGATGTTAGAGAACAGTTTTTGTCTAGACTTGTCTTTGTTGAACTGCTGTAGCTTGGTACCTGATATTGTATATATGTATACAGTTGCACTGTCTGAAATGTACAGTTGTCCAGCTGCATAAGCTAGACCAGAACAGTAGTGGTTTGTTTTGATCTGTTTTGTTGCAACCATTTTCGTTCCAAGGGAGACAAACTGAATGTTATTATGACGACCACAGCTTACAGCCACTTCCTGGTTACTGATGGAGCATACTTGGAATAGACTACCAGATACATCACAATAGTCTGTCACAGAGTATGTTGTATTGTCGACACGTTTTAGCTTACTGTTGCTACAATCAGCAAGTATTATTGTCTCATCCTCAAGGACACATGCACTGAAAATATTACAATTTTTACTGTCTGATGATATTCTAACATTGTATTGCTTCTTCTCTTTAACCTTTAGTAAAGTACTGGCACTGCCTTGTCTCTTATTGCTAGCTTCCATACTTACAACAGTTGTCTCCCCTTTACTATTATCATTTTGCTCGTCATCACTGACACTTGTTTCTTCTAGTTGACCAAGGAAATTCAGTTCATTTAACACTACCGTTAACTTTTTCTCTGGAACAAACTCTATTTCTACTACGTTTGGTTCACCTTTAATTTCAGCAATATACCTTTCAGTGCTATCAACAATATTTTTACCTTTCTTCTTGCTGACAAACATCTGTGATACAGTACTACTAGCAGTTGATAGGTCGTCTTTTGCAGATAGAGCTTTCACTTTGGTTGTATGGATCTGATGCATTTGCTCGTCCAGTTGGTCCAGTTCCGGTTTATATTTTGCTTCTACATCGCTTAAAGAGTTCTGTTCAAGTATGTCAAGTCTTTCGTTGATCTCTTGTCTGAATTCTTTGATCTTTTCCAATCGCATGTCCTTACTTTTCAGAAACCGTTTTTTTTTCTTGCTCAAACTTTGCATATTCATCTGTCAATACATCTGCAGCTGTCCCAAGTTTCTGGTTAATATCTTTGGGGCTCAATGTGTCTGTGTTATTTTGGAGAAAGTCTGGTATGAAGAATGTGTTTCGACAAGATCTAAGAAAGAAAGAAGATATTTTATATTTCCTTATGTTTTATATCTTTTTATGCTATGAAAAGATACTGCAATCATTAGTCATGAAATGTCATTAAGCATTATAATTTAAACTAGAGGGTAAAGATGGCTCAATATCGCTTACCTGAGACCTTAAGAGTGTTCCTTTGATTTAGTTTATACTTATTTATATTAGCTCGATTGTGAAGAAAGCTTGTAGCTTACACTCGAGTCCGGTTCCTGGAAAAATCAGTACAAGTGTCATATGAGAAAGTACGGTTGTAATCCCGGTTGGGCTCGAACCCGCAACCTCCGGGATGAGCGGCCGACACTGTAATTTCTACATCACCTGTGTGACCTTAATTCGAACTTGTTGAGAGAAAACACTGACCAAATTTGATAATGATTGGGTAATAAGTGCGGCCAATTAAAGGGTATAACAAGGTTGTTCATTGATTTGACAATGTGACCTAGTTTTTCACCCCAGGTCACCGAGATTTGAACTTTCCCGAAAAATAATTTAAAAAAAACATTCTGAACAATATTCAGGATGATTGGGTTATAAGGTCATCTCTATGGCATAAACAAGATTTTTTTAAGATGACCTCAATTCGACCATACTGACTAATTTCACGAAGATCAATATAAAATGGCAACTTCTTTTGCATACACATATTCTTTTTCTAAGATTTTGCCGGTGACCTAGTTTTTGACCTCAAGATGACCCATATTCAATTCGACCTAGATTTCATCAAGACTATCATACTGTTTCGTGAAGATCCAGTGAAAAATGGAACCTATAAAAGCCTTGTGTTTTCAATACAGGATTCGACCTTGTGACCTAGTTTTTAAACCCAGATTATTTGTATTTGATTTCGACCTTGATATATACAAAGGATACATTTGTAATACAAAAAAAAGAGTGCATAAACTTATTTCCATTGTGGTCCTTTGAATATACATGTAGTGTTATATCATATATGATAAGCAATAAAATCACAGCAAATGGTATTGAAAAGAAATGGTATTGGTATTTCATCAAGGCAGTCATTTTGACCAAGTTTCATGAAGAATTAGTGAACACAAGCTAAAATGTTGACGGACACACGGAAACACGTACGGACATACGTACGGATGGACAGACAGACAGACACCAGGCGATCACAATAGCTCACCTGAAGCACTTTGTGCTCAGGTGAGCTAAAAGTAAAAAATATATCTGCAGGATCTACCATAAAACTACAGAAATTCGACTTTGTAACCTAATGTACTATGCAAGAATCGGTGTGGGCCCAAAGGAACTGTTGCCCTTTGTAATCATTTAGGCCTACTGATATTTCTCCTTTCCTTCTAATATTGCAAGGGTCGATTCCGAGTCTGACCTATGTGCTTCGTTTTCATTGTACACACAGTCAACCATTGAAATGCTCTTAGCGAGAAACGATTTCGGTCTGACTTAGATCGATTTTATGTTTCGTATATTTTATTGTATTATTTCAAAGATAAATATGTTTATCCGAAAGTCCAATTTTCACAAAATTTGACCTTTGAACTTGACCTTGACCTCTATAACTTAAAATAACTATGATTACACATTGAAAAAAGAAACTAGAATGTGAAGTGAAAATGTTGTTAATCTGTACATATACGACAAAGAAGTGACAGAAAATGGTATATTTGCTTGTTTTGTACATTAGGTGGCCACTTTGGACGCCATATTGGATTTCTGTCGACTCCTACCATTTGCTTAAAATGAACTTCCGTTTCATATCATACGGATACTGGCAAGCATTTTGATGTATGACACTCATTGTTAGATTGTATAGACCGGTTTGGTGTTCTCAACCGCAGGTGTATTTGCTACACTACTAGCGAGAAACGATTTCGGTCTGATTTAAGTTTTAAACACAAAAAAAAACATTAAATGATGACTAATCAAAAGTCTTAAAATGAAAAGTGAAGACTTACTTGTGATCAACGGCAATGCACGTAGAACAACCAACTACGTCATGATTCTGGCAGAACATGTCCACGTGTTTATGACGGTGTCTGTCACAGCGTTCTGTCGGTACCATCTGTAGTCTTTGACTTTGTCCGGGCTGAAACTGTTCCTTGTTAAGGATCTTGTGTCTGGATAAAGGTGGAATTTCATCGTGAAACTTGACACAACTGGAACAGTAATACTCCTGGCAATCTACACAGAACTTGGTAGCTTCGGTATTCTTGTTTTTATGTTTACACAAACAGCAAAGTAAATCAAAAGCTTCATCTGAAAGTATGCTTGAATCGTTAACAGCCCCAGTCGCCATATTTTGTTAAAAATTGTTTAAATCACATGACATTTATTTACATTAGGTAATTTTACTCAAATTCCACAAGTATTTTGTGAAATATTTTTTACACACCTACTCCTTTGTTTGGCATGGGTCCATATATTTTGGAAAGGACCGACAGTAACAAAGAAAAGCTCGTGCGCAGGTCTATCTGTGCACATGAGCAGGTCTGGTATTTTTCTTGCCATACCTGTCCACGTGCACAGATAGACCTGCGAACGTGCATGAAAATACTTCTGAAAGAAATGGGTCATTTTCCAACACAATCGTAGGTCTCGAAAAAAAAACCAGAAAAGAGAAACTAAACACAATCGATCCAGTGCATTTTCTTTTTATATTTTAGATACCACAAATTCTAGTATTCTATTGAAATAACACGGTGTAAAGGCCAAATTTGTTGCACCATAGAATATTTCAGCGGACACATTGACGAAGATCCCCTCCTTAAATTCAACAAGCACATTTCGTAAATGGATATCCCCCACAAATGGTTATAATTTAGGCGCCAACTTTCACAGGCTGAGAACAAATATGCAACTGGTCATGACTGGGACTCGAACCTAGACCTTTCGCTTAATGAACAATGCTATTCCGACTGAATTATCAGTCGCTTATGTATTTTCTCCCTTTAACAAGATCAAGTCCTTTACCGTGACACTCACACGCATATTTGAATAAAATCCGACACAATTCTTGATGTAAACGATACTGCTAGACGTTTTCACAATCAAAGGGCCGTAACTTAATTATCTGGACGCAACACGTTGACGATTTGCATTAAAAGTACCAAACACTCCAGTAAAGTTTTATAGATTTCCGGCAGGTGGTTGCTTAAAATTTGCTATATCCATTACTGAATAAAAACCTGAGCACATCATGCCGATGCTATCCGAAAAAATCCGCTCAGTACCGATCGCTACTTTGAAGTTAAATTTGCACGGACGGACACACGGACAGACATGCAGCGCGGCTCAAGGATACTCCCTGTTATACTTCGTTACGAGGGTACAAAAACTGAAATACGTTTAAGTATTTTCATGTAAATACCGTACAAATATTTCATGAAACGTATTTCACGAACTCTTCACATGAAATAATACCTCTAATAATACATGTACATGGATGTACGTATTCTGCATTAGAAACATTTTATCTGCCTTCTGTTCTTAAAAAGTATCCAAAGCCTGTCATAAAATGTTGTAAGAATCGTATTCTGTTTCGACAATGTAACTAAATTCAGACATGTTACTAGCAAGACTTGTCAGTGGTGTGTAAGCCGGCTATCGACCTCGTACGGCGGTCTATCTGTGTAGTACGCGCTCTCAGTGTTACATGCAGCCCGTGCACAGGTCTTTCCTACAAGAAAGACCTTGTACACTGTCGATATCCTATACATATTTTATTATTATATTTATGATTGTTCTTTTTAGTCAAGTTACACAAACAACCCAGTAAGTTAAAAGTTTTATTTGAGAGAAAAATCTCGTAGTATGTAGATCTCCAGCCTAATTAAATAAGACTTTATTCACTTGATTTCTTTTTACAATTGATCACGGACCTATATGAGTAAATAGGTCGGCGATTTGATACAGAAATCAAATGCATGTGTTTGTGTATACCTGATACCCTGATCTCATTAACGGTACGAACTCCGTACGAGATGGGTTTCAGTCGATATTTTGGAAAATCGCACGAAGTCCGTACTGACATCGTTGAGTCTTGCGAGCATATTACTCGTAGAGGACTCGGGTAGCCGGTCAAAATGTTTTACCGAGCTCCCAATTTCTCGCCAAGCTCGTACAAATTTTCGGAGTTGGGAGCATCTCGCAAGGGCCCGTTCGGGCACAACAAGGGCCCCGGTAGAGCTAGTATGGGCATCGCACGATGTCTGTGCGGATTTGGAACACCGCGAGGCCAGTGCTCGCACGACTAGATCGCAGGGGAGTCGCACGGTCAACGTACGATGTTCGTACGATATTATGGACACCTACACATATTATGTCCGCACGCGGTCCGCAGGTCATTACGTTCGCCGTATGGGCTTGCGTACGACATCCTTGGCAATTTAAGCTAATGAGAAATATACAGATATCACGTGCATTGTACGAGGTACGTCCGTGCTCCTTACAAGCTCCGCACGACTTGTCTGTGATGTCAGTACGGATATCCTACGAGTGCATCCTCAAAAAGATCGTATGGGGCCCGTAGGCATGTGACCAGAATCTACGATTGCTCGGAGACCGACCGATTTTAAAAGTTGATGAAATCGTACGATTTTATAAAGCGTACGGACATCGTACGGATATGTGACCGAGGCATTAACTGAAATTCGCTGTAAAAGTCAATTTAAAAGGCATACTCATGTACAGTCAATGCTGTCTTAAGGAGCCAGCAACGGGATACATTAAACTCGGCCACTTTCTGTACTTGACTGATTGATACAGGTGTATTTTAATTTCAAGGTAATTTTGGTCAAGTCATTACTACCTTCTCAAGACAGAGGAGGCTTCTATACTGAAATGACCACTAACATAAGTTAAACTTCAAACGACTAGATCTGTGTTTCTGTTGAATTGAAAATGTCCTTCTTGACGTTACGGAAATTGAATTGAACACCTCTATCGATCCGGTTAATTAAATGCTTAATGCTGCTGCTACCTCCTGACCAATGTATTTTGTCCAACAAACATACTAAGAATGCGGCTTTTCGACGATATTTTCATCCCAATACACGCACTCGAGCTTGATTCTTTATTTGCAATAATTTCGCCAAAATGTTTCACATATAATTTTAACTATTTTACAATGGGGTTAAGGTATAAAACCATTTCTTGACTGTGATATATTGACATACATGTGTATATTGAAACCACGAAACAAGTCTAAATGTTATTCAAACCGGAATCCCCTTTAAAAGTTATTTCCATAGTTATTCTTTATTTTAATGTCGGAAGAAATCCTTGTTATCATTTTTAGAAATCCGTGGGTGATATAATCTTTTTACTAATGACTAGTTTCGTGGAATAAGTTGATTCTACACTGGACTCTTGTCAATATACCCATTCACAACAAGTCCAGAAATTTAAAGGGAACATTAAACCAGTAAATCAGCAAACACGTACCGTCGTAGTTCTGACAGAACATGTGATTTTAACCGCCAAAATTACTGAGTTAAATGGTACTTTCAGCGTCGTTTCTATGACATAATTTAGGTTTTTACATTGCTTGAAACACGCTAGCGGCATGAGTTTGGTATAATTAATAATCCTGGTATAATTAGACGACAGATAGTTATTGTTGAGATACAATTATACTGTTTGAATGAATATAATTACATTTCTGTAATATGACTGGCTATTGCGTGATCGGAAACGTATTGTAGTTTCATGATAGATTACGCCGTGCCTTTCCCCGTTGCAAAATGGCGGAAATTATGAAAAAAATCAGTTTAATACACATACATGTAGTTAAATCCTATAAATACTAGTCCGTCCGGGAGAGAGAAATATGAGTTACCATCGTTATCACGCTGACCATTTAAAAAAAATGAAGAACAAAGACCATTTTCATAGAAATAGTCAGGATGAATCTTTTAAAATAGGTTCAGCTTTCCCCTCACTTATACATCTCAATGTCTTCTATAACAATAATGAATTGAAACTTTAAGACTGTCAATTGTGTAGTGTGTTACTGAGCAATGCTTCCGGAAAAGAAGTGCCGTTTACACTGAGCTGCTGACGTCGAGTTCTTCACTGTCATCAATGGGACAGATTGACCCAAACATCTCACAGCAGCAGATTGGGCCAATGACAACGTGCAGTGATGCCGACACAAGCTTTAGTATTAACAGGACGAACACATACAGCATCGCTCAAAGAAAGACACGATATGTAGCACTTTTCTCGGTAAAGTTTCTTAAATGGAATACCATCTTTTATCTTTCCATTTAAACTGTATAATGTTTTGTTCAAAGGGATGATCACTGAACATGTACAAACCGAAAAATGAACAGTGCAGATCATGATCCGAGTACTCGAATGTGCCACAAAAACAGAACGTTTCATTCCTGTGTTTTCTCAAATAGTGAATAACAAGTCATAGATACATGTATTATTTAATTGCCACTCGGTAGTTATTATTTGTAAACTTGTGCATAATGTAACACTGGAGGCAAGTTAATTTAGCAATATCAACTTCAATCTGGTCATCCTCTGAATGAAACAGTAAAACTGAACGATTTCTGCTTAGTAGCGATTTGGATATCACAAAAAGCAATCAACTGCATGCTTACTAAAAACTAAGTGAAGTATGTTTCCATGGAACACTCATTTTATGAAATATATACAGAGGAAGATAACAATTGCATGGCAATTAACTGGTATATAGAGTAATTACCTCTGGTGTACTGCTTGCTAGTGTCTTATTCGCTCTAAATATCTTTCGTTGCAATGCAATGCAGAGTTATATCAATAACCTGTACTTTTAGAAATAGCACAAATACCAAGTTGGTCTCTCTTAGTGAAACTAGTCATCTTGATAGTAAATTCTTCGTCATTGATCATTAATTGCAACAAGTACATGTAGGTAACAGAAACTAGAACAGTTGGAAAATGTCATTCACGATTTCGTTAGTAATTGTATCCTTCACTGGACTTCCAAGTTATTAATTGACAAAGAATGTGCAATTCCCTGATATGTACATTATAACTACAAATGAATGAAGTAATAATGTTAGTATGGCATACCAACACATTTCAGTGTGATAAAATCTACTGATAAACTCTTTTTTCCTGTTCAATATGCAGCTTATAGCACCAACTAATGGAAAGTAAATTTCAGTAATAGTTAATCAATAACAGGAAATGACCGATGTCCCTCTTGCTTCATTGATACAACTTGCAACTACTAACGAAGTATTTTTGTTGAATACCACTGACAATTCATGTAAAAATTACAGAAGTTTAATCACGTTGCATTTTTGTTACTTTTCATTTAACAAGTAGTGACCTACAATTGAAAGCTTTACACTTATTTCTTAAAATAAGCCAATGCAAAAATGAGTATGCATTGTGAAAAAAGTATGGCTGTCTTGTTTATCAAAATTATAAAATTATAAGACATTTTCAAAAATGAACTGGTCTGTCTTGCTAGCTGGTCATGATCTGCATTTGTTGTAAAG
This sequence comes from Saxidomus purpurata, assembly GCA_022818135.1. NCBI lineage: Eukaryota > Metazoa > Mollusca > Bivalvia > Venerida > Veneridae > Saxidomus > Saxidomus purpurata. The sequence continues at coordinate 57,474 of JAFMSR010000050.1, forward strand.
GCAGAATCACTTGCCATTAGACAACTCATAAGACAAAATGTATATAAATGCTGTCATGTCCTTGCAGGATGTTATTATTAGAAATGGACCAACCACAGGACTGCATGTGTATCTAAAAATAGATGACAAGAGTAGTATTGAACCGAGTTTGGCAGCTTTAGTGGACCCTAAATGGCTAAATCTGAGCGGAACTTTTAAAGAAATTGACATGGAACAAATTGATGGCAGAAATTTAGCGACCAAACTTGAACTTATTTTGGAAATGGTGAATAAAAAGAGATGAGACAGAACCATGTGTGAGAAATGAAATGAAGTCTTTAAATATCTTAAATATTGTGCCATTACGAAATGAAAAACTTTCACTTGAATTCCTGGGAGGAGAAAATTATCAAGCAGAAGATGGGAGTCATTTGACAGCTGCTGAGTATGGCGAAGATGATGGTACGAGATGGGATCCTTATGACATATTGTCCTACTGGTCTATGACTTTTAGTAGTACATGTAGATATGATCTGCTGTAACCCGTTCTGGTTGAGAAAAGCATATCTCGTTTAAAACAATGTGACGTAGATACCTAAGTGTTCATTCTGATTTAAGTGGTATTATAAATTCTGATAAAGTTGTTGGAAAGGAAAACTTAAGCTGCCTTTGCGAAAATAGTTTTCCTGTTTCTCTCAAATGTAGAATTAAATGTATGAAATTTTCAGTTTTAAATCGTTTCTGCATTCCAGTTTGCTCATTTGATGTAAAAAAGCTCTCATTTTTCGAGGTTAGATGTGTAATGTGATTATTCGAAAACCTGATACAAGATGCATGATATATTTTACAAGTACTTTCAGCAGGGGAGGATTATTACTGAATATAAATAGTACTCCATTAAGTTTGTGACAGCTCCGAATTGTTTGACCTTTGAATCATTCTAATACTGGAAATATTACAAAATTACATACAGTATTTGTTAGTAGACAATGCAGTCTGATCATTATTTGCAAATTTTGCTATTCAGTTAAGAAGATTTATTGAAATGATACATACAGTTCAAATATCAAACATTGTACATTCCATGCATATCATCTTAAAGTCTGAGGACCACATTGACAAGTAGCTTTTATTTTACAAAGATTGATGTCTTTCCGACTGAAATGACCTTTATTTGTACCAAAAAAACTTTACTTTTTAAATCTATGTACATGTTAGAAATATAGAGCAGTATTTTTTTCAATGATATTGCAAGAAATAAGAAAGGCTTCCTGGCAACTCTTTTTTCGTGAAAAAGCGACTTCAATACAAAAAATAAATAAGTCAATATTGTTTTAAGAGTGAATAGAACATGGTTCTATTATTATCCTATCAGTATATTTATTTTACAATGTAAGTAAATTCAAAAAGATCCTGGGACTTAAACTGTCACAATATATTTTCAAGAAATGCTGATGAATGCATGTTAAATTGTTGGAAAAAACGTCTTGTTTCTTTAACTCAACAACTAACTACAGTATCCATTTTCTGGCCAGTTGAAATATCCAGTACTCGTTAATTATTAATGATACAAGAATAATACAGTTGCTACAAAAGATGCATAATACTATACTATGTGAGACCTTCATATATAAGTTTATTTATTTGAAAGTTTTTAAAACCTTTTGTGATGTCTACTTAAACTAGTTCTCGTTCTGCTTGATAATGATCAAGTGGAAATGTAACTAAACAATACGATTTGTTTTAGTGATTCATAATGTTCAAATCACATAAAACATCAATTATATTGTACATCTCATTCAAACTCACAGGAACAGTTTTATAAGATTATATGTAGCTTTGTACAATACTGTTGTTACACCACATCATACACAAACATGTCATTCCCGAATAAACCTACAATAAGTTTTGAATGTTTAGCATCATAACAGATGGCATGGCAATCAGCATCACACTTTCGTACTTCTCCAATCATCTTACAGTCAGGAGTAAGCTGTACAACATTCTTAGAGCCATACCCACATACAAGCACATTTCCATTCTCTGTTAAACATACATCTGTTGCACTGTTTAACTCCGAACTGTTGAATACTGCAAGAACCTTTCCATTGCTACCAAGTGCAATAAGCCCGTTATTACTATCAGCAACATAGATCTTGGAACTATCATTGCTGACAGCTAGACTGTAGATGTTAGAGAACAGTTTTTGTCTAGACTTGTCTTTGTTGAACTGCTGTAGCTTGGTACCTGATATTGTATATATGTATACAGTTGCACTGTCTGAAATGTACAGTTGTCCAGCTGCATAAGCTAGACCAGAACAGTAGTGGTTTGTTTTGATCTGTTTTGTTGCAACCATTTTCGTTCCAAGGGAGACAAACTGAATGTTATTATGACGACCACAGCTTACAGCCACTTCCTGGTTACTGATGGAGCATACTTGGAATAGACTACCAGATACATCACAATAGTCTGTCACAGAGTATGTTGTATTGTCGACACGTTTTAGCTTACTGTTGCTACAATCAGCAAGTATTATTGTCTCATCCTCAAGGACACATGCACTGAAAATATTACAGTTTTTACTGTCTGATGATATTCTAACATTGTATTGCTTCTTCTCTTTAACCTTTAGTAAAGAACTGGCACTGCCTTGTCTCTTATTGCTAGCTTCCATACTTACAACAGTTGTCTCCCCTTTACTATTATCATTTTGCTCGTCATCACTGACACTTGTTTCTTCTAGTTGACCAAGGAAATTCAGTTCATTTAACACTACCGTTAACTTTTTCTCTGGAACAAACTCTATTTCTACTACGTTTGGTTCATCTTTAATTTCAGCAATATACCTTTCAGTCCTATCAACAATATTTTTACCTTTCTTCTTGCTGACAAACATCTGTGATACAGTACTGCCAGCAGTTGATAGGTCGTCTTTTGCAGATAGAGCTTTCACTTTGGTTGTATGGATCTGATGCATTTGCTCGTCCAGTTGGTCCAGTTCCGGTTTATATTTTGCTTCTACATCGCTTAAAGAGTTCTGTTCAAGTATGTCAAGTCTTTCGTTGATCTCTTGTCTGAATTCTTTGATCTTTTCCAATCGCATGTCCTTACTTTTAAGAAACCGTTTTTTTTCTTGCTCAAACTTTGCATATTCATCTGTCAATACATCTGCAGCTGTCCCAAGTTTCTGGTTAATATCTTTGGGGCTCAATGTGTCTGTGTTATTTTGGAGAAAGTCTGGTATGAAGAATGTGTTTCGACAAGATCTAAGAAAGAAAGAAGATATTTTATATTTCCTTATGTTTTATATCTTTTTATGCTATGAAAAGATACTGCAATCATTAGTCATGAAATGTCATTAAGCATTATAATTTAAACTAGAGGGTAAAGATGGCTCAATATCGCTTACCTGAGACCTTAAGAGTGTTCCTTTGATTTAGTTTATACTTATTTATATTAGCTCGATTGTGAAGAAAGCTTGTAGCTTACACTCGAGTCCGGTTCCTGGAAAAATCAGTACAAGTGTCATATGAGAAGTACGGTTGTAATCCCGGTTGGGCTCGAACCCGCAACCTCCGGGATGAGCGGCCGACACTGTAATTTCTACATCACCTGTGTGACCTTGATTCGAACTTGTTGAGAGAAAACACTGACCAAATTTGATAATGATTGGGTAATAAGTGCGGCCAATTAAAGGGTATAACAAGGTTGTTCATTGATTTGACAATGTGACCTAGTTTTTCACCCCAGGTCACCGAGATTTGAACTTTCCCGAAAAATAATTTAAAAAAAAACATTCTGAACAATATTCAGGATGATTGGGTTATAAGGTCATCTCTATGGCATAAACAAGATTTTTTTAAGATGACCTCAATTCGACCATACTGACTAATTTCACGAAGATCAATATAAAATGGCAACTTCTTTTGCATACACATATTCTTTTTCTAAGATTTTGCCGGTGACCTAGTTTTTGACCTGAAGATGACCCATATTCAATTCGACCTAGATTTCATCAAGACTATCATACTGTTTCGTGAAGATCCAGTGAAAAATGGAACCTATAAAAGCCTTGTGTTTTCAATACAGGATTCGACCTTGTGACCTAGTTTTTAAACCCAGATTATTTGTATTTGATTTCGACCTTGATATATGCAAAGGATACATTTGTAACACAAAAAAAAGAGTGGATAAACTTATTTCCATTGTGGTCCTTTGAATATACATGTAGTGTTATATCATATATGATAAGCAATAAAATCACAGCAAATGGTATTGAAAAGAAATGGTATTGGTATTTCATCAAGGCAGTCATTTTGACCAAGTTTCATGAAGAATTAGTGAAAAATGCAGTCTCTATTGAACACAAGCTAAAATGTTGACGGACACACGGAAACGCGTACGGACATACGTACGGATGGACAGACAGACAGACACCAGGCGATCACAATAGCTCACCTGAAGCACTTTGTGCTCAGGTGAGCTAAAAGTAAAAAATATATCTGCAGGATCTACCATAAAACTACAGAAATTCGACTTTGTAACCTAATGTACTATGCAAGAATCGGTGTGGGCCCAAAGGAACTGTTGCCCTTTGTAATCATTTAGGCCTACTGATATTTCTCCTTTCCTTCTAATATTGCAAGGGTCGATTCCGAGTCTGACCTATGTGCTTCGTTTTCATTGTACACACAGTCAACCATTGAAATGCTCTTAGCGAGAAACGATTTCGGTCTGACTTAGATCGATTTTATGTTTCGTATATTTTATTGTATTATTTCAAAGATAAATATGTTTATCCGAAAGTCCAATTTTCACAAAATTTGACCTTTGAACTTGACCTTGACCTCTATAACTTAAAATAACTATGATTACACATTGAAAAAAGAAACTAGAATGTGAAGTGAAAATGTTGTTAATCTGTACATATACGACAAAGAAGTGACAGAAAATGGTATATTTGCTTGTTTTGTACATTAGGAGGCCACTTTGGACGCCATCCTGGATGTCTGTCGACTCCTACCATTTGGTTAAAATGAACTTCCGTTTCATATCATACGGATACTGGCAAGCATTTTGTTGTATGACACTCATTGTTAGATTGTATAGACCGGTTTGGTGTTCTCAACCGCAGGGTATTTGCTACACTACTAGCGAGAAACGATTTCGGTCTGACTTAAGTTTTAAACACAAAAAAAAACATTAAATGATGACTAATCAAAAGTCTTAAAATGAAAAGTGAAGATTTACTTGTGATCAACGGCAATGCACGTAGAACAACCAACTACGTCATGATTCTGGCAGAACATGTCCACGTGTTTATGACGGTGTCTGTCACAGCGTTCTGTCGGTACCATCTGTAGTCTTTGACTTTGTCCAGGCTGAAACTGTTCCTTGTTAAGGATTTTGTGTCTTGATAACGGAGGAATTTCATCGTGAAACTTGACACAACTGGAACAGTAATACTCCTGGCAATCTACACAGAACTTGGTGGCTTCGGTATTCTTGTTTCTATGTTTGCACAAACAGCAAAGTAAATCAAAAGTTTCATCTGAAAGTATGCTTGAATCATTAACAACCCCAGTCGCCATTTTGTTAAAAATCGTTTAAATCACATGACATTTATTTACATTAGGTACCCTTATCTGAGTTGACCTTCCTTGTTCAGCATATTTGCACGCGTGTTTAACAACTACACTAAAACACAAACAGTTTTTCAATATAAGTGCAAGTTTGCCTACAAAAACCTTAAGAAAGAATATCCGAAAAATAAACATGATCAATATTTTCAATAACAAAATAGACTTCGTCCGAACGTCCTCCCTAGCGCTATGGTAATCTGAAACATGACACTACTGTTGATCTACAAAATGAACTACAAATGCCTATTTCACGAGTTCATATTGAATGTCGCTACCTGTTTTCAACGTAATTTTACTCAAATTCCACAAGTATTTTGTGAAATATTATTTTATATTTTATTATTTTATTTATGATTCTTCTTTTTAGTCAAGTTACACAAACAACCCAGTAAGTTAAAAGTTTCATTTGAGAGAAAAATCTCGTAGTGTTTAGATTCCCAGCCTAATTTAATAAGACTTTATTCACTTGATTTCTTTTTACTGTTGATCACGGACCTATATGAGTAAATATGTCGGCGATTTGATACAGAAATCAAATGCATGTGTTTGTGTATACCTGATACCCTGATCTCATTAACGGTACGAGCTCCGTACGAGATGGGTTTCAGTCGATATTTTGCAAAATCGCACGAAGTCCGTACTGACATCGTTGAGTCTTGCGAGCATATAACTCGTAGAGGACTCGGGTAGCAGGTCAAAATGTTTTACCGAGCTCCCAATTTCTCGCTAAGCTCGTACAAATTTTTTCAAAGTTGGGAGCAGCTCGCAAGGGCCCGTTCGGGCACCAAAAGGGCCCCGGTAGAGCTCGTATGGGCATCGCACGATGTCTGTGCGATTTTGGAACACCGCGAGGCCAGTGCTCGCACGACTGGATCGCAGGGGAGTCGCACGGTCAACGTACAATGTTCGTACGATATTATGGACACCTACACAAATTATGTCCGCACGCGGTCCGCAGGTCGTTACGTTCGCCGTACGGGCTTGCGTACGACTTCCTTGGCAATTTAAGCTAATGAGAAATATACAGATATCATGTGCATTGTACGAGGTACGTCCGCGCTCCCTACAAGCTCCGCACGACTTGTCTGTGATGTCAGTACGGATATCCTACGAGTGCATCCTCAGAAAGACCGTACGGGGCCCGTAGGCATGTGACCAGAAGCTACGATTGCTCGGAGACCGAACGGATTTTAAAAGTTGGTGGAATCGTACGATTTTATAAAGCGTACTGACATCGTACGGATATGTGACCGAGGCATTAACTGAAATTCGCTGTAAAAGTCAATTTAAAAGGCATACTCATGTACAGTCAATGCTGTCTTAAGGAGCAAGCAACGGGATACATTAAACTCGGCCACTTTCTGTACTTGACTGCTTGATACAGGTGTATTTTAATTTCAAGGTAATTTTGGTCAAGTCATTACTACCTTCTCTAGACAGAGGGGGCTTCTATACTGAAATGACCACTAACATAAGTTAAACTTCAAACGACTAGATCTGTGTTTCTGTTGAATTGAAAACGTCCTTCTTGACGTTACGGAAATTGAATTGAACATCTCTATCGATCCGGTTAATTAAATGCTTAATGCTGCTGCTACCATCTGACCAGTGTTTTTTGTCCAACAAACATACTAAGAATGCGGCTTTTCAACGGAATCCCCTTTAAAAGTTGTTTCCATAGTTATTCTTTATTTAAATGTCGGAAGAAATCCTTGTTATCATTTTTAGAAATCCGTGGGTGATATTATCTTTTTACTAATGAATAGTTTCGTGGAATAAGTTGATTCTACACTGGACTCTTGTCAATATACCCATTCACAAGTCAAGAAATTTAAAGGGAATCAACTCTGGAAAACATTAAACCAGTAAATCAGCAAACACGTACCGTCGTAGTTCTGACAGAACATGTCCTAATTTTCATAAATGTGATTTTTACCGCCAAAATTACTGAGTTAAACGGTAGTTTCTATGACAGAATTTAGGTTTTGATATTGCTTGAAACACGCTAGCGGCATGAGTTTGGTATAATTAGTAATCCTGGTATAATTAGACGACAGATAGTTATTGTTGAGATACAATTTTACTGTTTGATAGAATAATTTTTGGAATATCATTACATTTTTGTAATATGACTGGCTATTGCATGATCGGAAACGTATGGAAGTTCCATGATAGATTACGCTGTGTGTATCCCGTTAAAAATGGCGGAAATTATGAAAAAAATCAGTTAATACTAGTCCTTTCGGGAGAAAAAAATATGAATTACCATCGTTATCACGCCGACCAGAACCTTTCAGTTTAAAAAAAGAAGAACTAAGACCATTTGACATCAGGGATAACACAAAAAAGAGTAAACTCTTATTTCCATTGTGGTCCCTTTGTGTTGGTGGCATGACAGAGAGAGGCAATGAATCAATGTACAGTAATCAGTATCACAGAATATCACATAATTTAAATACATTTTGTATCACAAATTGCTTTTACATTTATTTTTATCACATATTTTACTTAAATCTTGTCACTTAAATTACTTATCACTATAAAAATACACATATATGTAGTTAAATCAAATAAATATTAGTCCGTCTATAGTTGCGGGCCATCGCCACCGAAAATAATTAATTAAGCCGCGGTGAAAATATTTTAGCTCCGGCATAAATATGATTTTAGCCGCGGCATAAATATTTAAGCTCCGGCATAAATATGATTTAAGCCGCGGTTAAAATATTTTAGCTCCGATAAAAATGCGACTTTTGCCGCGGCTTAAATCATATTTATGCCGGAACTTAAATACTTATGCCGCGGCTAAAATCACATTTATGCCGGAGCTAAAATATTTTTACCGCGGCTTAAATCATATTTATGCCGGAGCTTAAATATTTATGCCGGAGCTAAAAATTTTTTACCGCGGCTTAATTAATCATTTTTGGTGGCTGCGTCCGGTAGAGACAAATATGAGTTACCATCTTATCACGCTGACCAGAACCTTTCAGTTTTAAAAGAAAGAAGAACTAAAACCATTTTTATAGAAATATACATCTCAGTCATGATGAATCTTTTAAAAGAGGTTCAGCTTTCCACTCACTTATTCATCTCAATGTCGTCTACAACAATAATGAATTGAAACTTTAAGAATGTCTATTGTGTAGTGTGTCACCGAGCAATGCTTCCGGAAAAGAAGTGCCATTTATATAGCGGTGCTGACGTCGAGTTTTCTACTGTCATCAATATTGAGTAAAACATCTCACTGGAACAGGTAAATGTTGATCTGTTCACAGAGATGTAGGCAGTACTGGCATCGGTGAGTGCCTAAATAATTTCTCAAGGTTGTTTAGTCAAAACATGACTACCTGTTGAAAGTCATGGTAGTCTTTGACGCTGAAGTGTTTCAAAAAACATAAAAATATTCACATTTTATAAAAGCAATAATTTTGATTTGAAGCAAATTTTATTAAGGTACGTCCATAAGAGCAACTTTGTTAGCTCGTATTTGTGGATGAGACCTTAAAAGCAATAAATGTTAGTTGCTGCCTAAAGCACTGATGGGTAAAAGGATGTAAATAATTTCAGGGGAAATAGAAGAAGAAACAATATGCTTTACAAATCATCTGAAGAATTTAACATCAGAAAGTCTGTTTAAATCCAAACTAAAACCATACTTGTTTGGTCGGTTTTATAACTAGATTATTGTGTGCATGACTGTGTCATAGAAACTAAATTCAAGAGTGACTTGGCCGAGGATATTTTAGCCATATTGCTATGCTTAGGTGAAATTGTAAAGCACAATCGAATATTTTTATACATTTTTGCGCTATATAAATGCTTTGTATTTGTATTTGTAAATGTACAACACAAGAAAATCTCTTTTGTATACAAATTTCTAAAGATATAATTGATTTAAATTGGATGTCATGTAAAACCTGTTAATTTACCGGTGAAAAGGTGCATCAATTTTACTCCAGAGAAGTCAGTCACTTCAGTCACTCTAATCTCACTCGAAGTCACACTGTTTGACCCCAAGTGCAGTTATATATGGAAAGAATGTAACGACTTTAGTTTGCCCGACCACTCTATCCATTGTCGCAGACATGAAAACATGCACAACGATTTTTCTATCGTAGGAAACTAGCGAGAAATCACTAGAAATGATCAGCTTACATTCACAAGTGTAGTCTGGTCATACTCTAGAATTTATGATTTAATTGCACCAGTTCACTATGCTTGATATAGTCCAGGTTAAAAGAATGAAAAGTTTATTTTGAGACTGCAGCAAGATCTGTGCTTATATCTTTACTTAAGGTACAATATTTACTTTCACAGATTCAATGGAGTCCGACCTGATCACAGCAACACTTCGAATACCTGATGGCTTTGGACGGTATCCCTCAGATGCTCACTGGCAGACTAAATTAGAGGCTGCACAAAATGTTCTGTTCTGTAAAGAATTGTTTTCACGGGTTTGTAAATGTCTTTCACAGAAACAGGAACCAACCCAGCATGAGCAGGGGGGTAGGTGTATAGTGAGTGCAAACTTGGTTTAAGTGATAAAATGAGAGCAAACTTTAGAAAATGGCAGATAATGTGCTTTTTTGAGGTCAAGCGCATTCATACCAGGGAATATGTTTTCTTTACGCTATGAAATTATATGAATAGGCCTTTAGTCAAGGATTATATGTAACCTTCACTCGGTTCTTTGTTTCCTACCGAAATGATGCGAAGTTTTAAAGCTATTGAAGGTTGAATCTGGTCAGAAGGAAGCTTTCACGAATAGAAACTGAAAATGCCTTGGTCATTTTTCAAAGTTTTACCCAAATCGATAGGTGTTGAGGCCAGAAATCGCTTCTTTTACAAGAAAATATATAGGAAATATTTACGTGCACTTCACTGCGCTCACTAATGTTTTAATACTCCAATTAAATTTTCTTTGTTTATACATATTTTGGAGAAAAACTTTTAAACTCTCATTTTTTTACTTAAACCAAGTTTGAACTCAATATACACCTACCCCCGTGATAAGAAAGTTAGCAGTTTGTTACAGGAGGATTGGAATCTATTACTGGTCCTTCGCATGAATGGTTTGAATATTCATTTATAGAATAATTGCTTTATTGGATAGAATATTGATAGACCTGTCACCATTGTCACATGTGGTCTAAAACAATGTTGATGTATACATTTATTTATGTATTTTTGTCGTTTCTTCACGCAGTAGTATTCTCTAATAGTGTTTTGTAATTTTTGCAGGGTAATTGACAAAATACTGCACTATATTGGTAACTGGTATATTCAATTTAAAACGCAATGCTAGGAATGTTTTTCGAACAGATAACGGTCAGTTTCACAAGTAAGATATCTTTCTCATTATTATAAGAACTACAAGTATTTTTACATCCAGAGTGCTAATGGGACTTTAAGAGAACTAATTTAGCAAACAAGCTGAAATAGATTTTTATAAACAAGAAAATGATTTCTGTTTCAGTTTGCAAGAGAGGCAATGGTATAATTTAAAGTGGACGCATAGGTCAGGATGTCAGTTAACTTAAGTTGTTGCAAATGCAGGTCTAACTGTATAGCCTTTTAAAGGTTTTTAAGGCATTTTAAAGCATCGTAATGTTTAAAGCAGAATTGAGTGTTTAATTATTAAAGGGTTATTTATCATTTTTCTTGGAAAACTTTAAGCTTTGGCTAGGCCACTTCTTTTAAACTTACTTCTTACTACATATATGTACAGACTGATCATGATCTACACTAGTTGTAAGGGCAGAATCACTTGCTGCCTGCAGCAGGAGAGAGTAAGCTAAAAAGACCACAAGATGTTAGAACAAACTTAGAAAGCATAATAAACATCATGCAGTTGAAAAAGAATATTGTTTTAAATGTTTAATAAGAACTTTAATCAATAGTTATAATAAACTAGGAATTTCAAGGTTTAGATCTCACATGATCCATGAATATGGTGAAAGAATGCATTTACATTTTGAGTTCCTCTTGAATCTTGATCATTTTCTCCGTTTATTTCAGATAGTTCCCAGTGTGCAATTGTCTATAGTTCTTTGTCACTCAACTGGAAAAGGAGACAAAAAGGTAAAGTGATAATATTTAACCATTACCTTGCTAAGTTTCTAAAATTGGCCTAATTTGGACAGTTACTTATATCTATTAGTGTTAAAAGAGCTTGAATTTTTTTTGTAACAAATTTTAGAATGTATAAACCAAGCAGTCTGAAGGTAACTCTACCAACACTATTTGAGCACCTGTACACTAAATAATTGTGTTCATAAAGTTAGATTAATGGCTTCCTACTAGTACTACATAGAGGAATTGTATATAGTTAAGCTTAAATAAGATAATTTTGAAAGATGAAGTATTTTCCTACCTACCTCCCATATTTATGTGTATGTTATCAGAACAACAAGTAATAAGTAAACATTAATTTTATCTTCTCTTTCATAGCCTAGTTTTGGTTTAATTTTCCTTTCAGTCACAACTTCCACCAAATAAAGTAGAACATAACCACGTACTTGAGCATTCATTACATCAGCTGTTACGAGAGGTGCATCACAAAACGTTACATCTGGATGCCCCGCATCCCGTTACAGCAACAGCAACATGAGCAAGAGACGACGATTGGCTGGTCCAACGGGGATGTCTCGTGCAGAACTCAAAGAGATGGCAGAAAAGTAATGCTAGCCTTTGTGTTTAAACAGTTGATAAATATATAGTAATGGTCAAAATTAATCAGGAGATAAAGTCAACTTCATAACTGTAAATTGGGTAATTTTCACAAAAATTTCATGATTTGGGAGCAGACGGGCTTATTCACAACTGTTAAAATCATAAAAGGAGAATTCTCTTGAAGTAAATCTTCATGTAACTAATCCTTTGCGAGACTTTTTAAATTATTGAAGTGGAAAAATCACAAAAATAACAAAATCTAATCACCACGAATAGTATCCAATTTACAGTACTTGGGGATTCAGTATAGTTTTTACTAATTTATTTTAGCTTGATTGTTAAGAAAGGTTGAAGCTTATCGAGTCACTCTCGAGTCCGCTTCCAGGAAAAACCAGTATTAGTGTCATATGAGGAGGTACAGTCATGACCCAAGTGGGGTCCCTTAAATCCAGATTAAACTTAGATTCAGTATCTAAAAGGTTACACATTATATGCTGAATTGATTTACCCTGACACAAGAATCAGTAGTTTATGACGTTAGATCCACAGCTACATAATAAATTGAAGACGGTTGCAGATTCTGCATTTCAGTATGCCATCTGTTTTGTTAGTTGCATTTTAAAACAATTCTAGTTGCTATAATTTATTTAATTTAGTAAATTTAATATACCAATTTATTTTAGCATGTGGGGATCAAACCTTCACTGGGGTTGAGCTTTGCTACCCCACCACTGTGGTATGGTTGAGAAATGACTGCAAAAGATTTAAATTGTAAATCAATGCAGCTTAGTTTTGATCAAAGAGAACAATGAAATGAACATGTTACTGGTACACAGTTGGTTCCAGTTCCCGTTTGCATAAGATATCCCTGTCACAGGATAAAAGCATATTATTTTATGTTTACCAGTGAATTATAGAGTTTTCTCAGTGAAATAAAAGTGATAATCCACATTTTGAAACAGTGGATTACCGTTTTTATTTTTCACTGTTTTTGCAATCTTTAACCCGGATTTACGTCATAAAGTATACCGAGCGTAATTAATGCTGGAAACCATGCGACGATGACGTCGTTTAAATGACGTCATTTGCGCTTTGTTTTCTAATGACGTTTCCCGCGATTTTCAATATTTTATAGAAACAAACTCAATAAAAGTAGAGTTTTAACCATAAAATAAACAGAAAAATTGTTGGTATCGGTGTAATATCACGTTAATTTCACTCGAATCATTTCAATCAGAATCTTAATGGTAGACGAGGTATTGTAAAGTTTAATCTTATAGCTCACTTGTGAAGAGATGATATTCAATAACAAGTTTGTTACGAGTCTTCATATTTCTTGCTTGTAGTGAAACCCTCCTTGAACAAATCATCAAACAAGCCAGACATGAAGTATTAAGAGCAAGGTAAGAGATATTTCACTGTTATTAAATTTTATTTCATTAACATTGAAAAGTTAAAATACCCGATAGTACATAAATCCGAAGTAAAGAAATGAAATTCTAGTAAAATACTTGGCAATATTGTGATTAACTTAGAACATATTTTTTTCTGACAATCACTGTAGAACCATGGAAACTATAGACAGGTTGGCAACAAGTATAGCAGACCCTCAGATCATGTCACACTGGAGTTGTCTCAACAGTCCTCTACAGTCCAACGTCAAAGTTATCATCACATCTAATGGATATGAAGGACTCAGGTAAAGAAAGTTTATTTATAATCGCACTGTTGTCCAACCGTCTATCCGTGCGTACATCCTTACATTTATTTGTATCCAGGCTGTAACTTTGTCATGCATTGAAGGAATATTAAAATAACTTGGCACAAACATTCAGGACATCAAGACGACGTGTCGCGTGCAACACCCATGTCCCTTCCTCAAAGGTCAAGGTCACACTTAGATTCTAACTACACACAAATATTCAGCACATCAAGACAACGTGTTGCATGCAAGACCCACGTCCCTACCTCAAAGGTCAAGGTCATACTAAGAGTTTGAAATTTATAGAATCCTGTATATATGCACACATTCGTGTCCGGACTGTAACTTTGTCATGTATTGATTGAATATAAAATAATTTGGCACAAATTTCTAGCACATCAAGACAATGTGCCGCATGCAAGACCGACGTCCTTACCTGAAAGGTCAAGGTCACACTTAGAGTTTAAAGGTAATGGAATTCTGTATACATGGTAGCTCTGTCATGCATGGAAGGATTTTATAATTACATGGCACAATTGTTGAGCATATAGAAAGGACACAGACTGTAAGACACTTTCGGGGGCATTCGTCACTTATGAGAAACAGCTCTTGTTTCAATTTAAGGAATATAGTTGCTGTTAAAACACCTTTGAGGATGTAGATGTCCTTGTACTGTAAATATTTTCACAATGATTTAATTTTCGCAATTTTACGTGAATTTCACACTTTGCAATTTAAGATTTTTTTCACATAGATTTACTACTAGAGAGTTCTCCTTTTGCAAATTTAAAATTGACAAATAAGTCTGTCTGATAACAAATCGCGAAATTTTCATCACACGGAAATTACCCAATTTACAATATATAGTTTGAAGTACATACTGTACTGTTTCTTCTCAAATTGTCAACCAGTGTCAGGATAGCATTGTTTCACTCTTTTCAGCTAAAAGGCTCCAAATATGATCTTTTATTACCCTTCTATGAAATTTGCAGTCTTCTGATTGGTCAACGATCTGTAAATAGATACTGGTATTAACGGGCAAGCCGGTAATACACTAGACATAACCCCATTACTGTACCCCATGCTAAACGTGAGCTTGTTCGCCGTGTACACTACATCAATGTATAAGTCAGTGCTGATTTGTGATGTCACGAAGGGATTGAGGTATCATAAGTGAATTTGAAGGTCTGCTTACGTTCAGCCGTTATATGAATAAAACATAAACGGATTCTTTCAATATTTCAGAATTAAAAATTATTTGTTTTTTTGACGTGATATATGGGGATATATTACCCGCCTCGTCATTATATTACCCTTGCCTAACGGCTCGGGTATTATAAGTCTAGGCGGGTAATACATGTATATCCCCATATACCACTTTAAAAAACAAATAAAATTTATATTGTTTCCATGTCTGAAAAATTAATTTTAAAGTTATGTATAAAACAATGCTATATACATTTCTAAATATTATGACAGTTACTTTGAAGGGTATAACCACTTAGATATTGATAGCAAAATACTATTTTTACATCCTCTTACAAAATTACCAATGGCTTTATTGCTTCACTAACTTCCATCCATGTAACAGATATTGTGTAGTTTAGTATTAATCTTTTGTTTATTTAATGTCATTAAAGGTTGACGTGGCAGTCTTTTGACCTAGAGATAGGTACCGAGAATATAAAAGTTGTTACTAAAGATAGAAGAACATTGACTTTAAGCTTCCAGGAAAAGGAGGTTGAAGATCTCATCAGGTAGCAGGTAGGTGTATCAATCTGATGCTTCATGTTCATAATTGTGTCTCCCCCTTTCAGAGGGGGAGTGGGGGACATTATTGTTTTTTACTGTCTGTCTGTTCATCTGTTGACATTACCTTGCAAGCTCTTTTTAGCCAATTTTTTCCGCTCTTCATCTACAAAACCTTGTTGGATTTTTATCAAACTTGGTGGGAAACATCAGTATGAAGTGTAGTAAAGTTGTGTGTTATGTAATTTGGAGTAATCTTATGGTCAAGGGTGACAATCAAAGTCATGTAAATAGAAAATCTTGTCTGCTCTTTGTCTCTAAAACCCCTTCTTAGATTTTTATCAGACATGGTGCGAGGCATCAGTAGGAAGTGTAATTGTGCATATAATAATTTCGGGTGACTGGGGTAAAAACAGCGAGTTTAAGCTATGGAAGGGGCGGTCCTACCCCAGTGAGAGAGAGAAGGGGCCATGGGGGAGACAAGTGTTTTTAGTTGAATTTGTATTAAGCAATCAATAAAGGGGCATATCATATTAAATAGTTTCAGACATCTACATACTTACATTTAGTAGAAATGTGTGTACTTTCAAAATAGATGGTGTTGATGTAGTAAAAATGATGGATTGAAGTAAACTGGTGGTTAATGCAAGTATCCAGTTAAGCATGGCTGAGTGGTTAAGGTCCCTGACTAGAAATTGTCATTAGACTTCTCATTAATTTGGGGCCGAGAGTTTAAGCCTCGCTTCCAATATGATACTTTATGTAAAAAATATTGGAGCTGCCTTTATGCTGTAGTAGCATGTTCGCCTCTGGATAGGAAGGTCCTGAGTTTGGTCCCCACCAGTGCCCAAGTACTGGAAGTAACTTTAGTCAAGACACAGATAATTCAGCATTGCTTCTCTCTCTCACTCTATTCGAGGTTGATCTGTCTGCAGTGAGTCTCGAGAGTGATAAATAGAAGTTGTAAGAACTTGTTTCGCAGTCGACAGTAAATAAACTAGTTTAAAATAAAATTGGAAAAAAATCTTACAGAGGATGGGAAGTAGTGATCCGTCTTAAGAACAATCGTTACGTGAATTAAATGTGTACTTGTTTATTAATAACTGAAAGTGCTGTTTAAGAGTTGCTTAACGCTAAAAACAAACACTGTCTTGTTTAAGAGGTGTGACAGCGGGAAAGTTCCAATGGTCAAAGCATTACTGATTGTTCTTGTTAAACTTGCACTGATAGCGTGTTTGGCTTCTCCTAGTGAATTCAGTGAGCTAGTAAAATCTGTTCCAAAGATTTAAACTTTGCATTCAGCATGTTACAAAACATATGCAGTTCATCTACATGTACATTTTGTACTCGGATTCATCAAACGTTTAATACACTACAACTCCTTTATAACGCGTCTCGATATAACGCGATTCCTGGTATAATGCGGGTGGGGCTTGGGTTCATATCCAACAAGATAGCATTGTCTGGATACAAAAATAATGTTCAAACTCGTAAGTAAACATCAGTTTTATCATTGTCAAGACCATGTCTGTAGTCTAACAAATAAACCTTGTTTTTCCAATTCCAGGTGTCTCAGCATCATATTTCACTGTCGCAGAATCTTGCACGGTTGATGGGCTGGCAGATTCTCAGTTACAATGGTTGCAGTGGTGTTGGGGAGATGGAAGATTTTGCTACTGCCTCATCCATACAGCTTGTAGCACCAAATAATGATAGGTAAGGTTCACTGATCAAGTGGTTTGAGTAGCTGAGTTGATATCACTGTAACCTCTCAAATATTGAGGGTCATGGGTTTGAGCCCTGCTACAGATCATGTCTCTTTATGTGAGAAAGTTGGCAGTTTCTTATGGAGGATGGGAGTCTAGTTCTGGTTCCCAGGGAACGATGGTTGTGTAAACTGCCCGCCTGTTAAAATGACCAAAATACGGTTGGAAGGGACACTCTTACAATAATTATTTAGTAATTGGAGAATGGCGATCTTTCATACAGATTGTTGCACCTACTAACGAAAAAACATTTTTAATACGAGTGCCCATGTCAAAATTGCAGAAATTTCCTTTCATTTAACAAATAATGGTCTGCCAATGAAAAGCTTCACAGTAAGTCTAAAAAATAGTATGTATTGAGAAAAGTATGGCTGTCTTTTCAATAAAAATTGTGAAATTATTATAAATTTCTTGGAAAGGGACTTGTCTGTCATTGCAATTTTGACATGACCATTCATTGTTCAAAGGGATGTTTAATGAAAATTTAAAACAGACAGTGCAGATCATGATTAGAAGTCGCAGATTTATAGGCTGATCATGATCTGCACTAGTCAAAAATGCATATTAATGCTGTAATATTCTTTGCAGGATGTTATCAGTTAGAAATGGACCAACCACAGGACTGCACGTGTATCTAAGAATAGATGACAAGAGTAGCATTGAACCGAGTATGGCAGCTTTAGTGGAGCCTAAATGGCTGAATCTGAGTGGAACTTTTAAAGAAATTGACATGGAACAAATTGATGGCAGAAATTTAGCGACCAAACTTGAACTTATTTTGGCAATAGTGAATAAAAAGAGATGAAACAGAATCATGTGTGAAAAATGAAATGAAGTTTTAAAATATTTTAAAATTGGTGCCATTACGAAATGAAAAACTTTCACTTGAATGTAAATTCCTGGTAGGAGGAAATAATCGAGCAAAAGATGAGAGTCGTTTGACAGCTGGTAGGTATAGCGAAGATGATGTTACGAGATGGGATCCTTATGACATATTGTCTTACTGGTCTATGACTTATTATTAAATGTGATCTGCTGTAACTCGTCCTCGTTGACTAAAGCATGTCCCGTTGTATAAAATGTGACTTAGATACTAAAGTGTTCATTCTGATTTCGCTGGTATTATAAATTCTGACGAAGTCGTTGGAAAGGAAAACTTCAGCTGCTTTTGTGAAATAGTTTTCCTGTTTCTCTCGAATGTAGAAATAAATGTATGAATTTTCAGTTAACCCTTTGAATCATTTATGCATTCCACTTTGCTCATTTGATGTAAAAGAAGCTCGCATTTGTCCAGGTTAGAGCTTGTTGTTCATGGTTAACGTCACCATGCATACCGAGTAATGGATTTGTATTTTTGAAGAGAAAAATCTTTTTTCAGCTCGACTTTTCGAAGAAAAGAGGAGATATCCTACTCACCTCTGCGTCCGCGTTGGTGTCACACCTTGGTTAAGTTTTTCGTACCACTCCACTTTATTTCAAAACCATTAAAGGTATTGCTTTGAAACTTACCATACTTATTTATCATCATTACCTCCATTAACAGACAATAGTACATAACTCTGTCAATGTCTTTGACAGAATTACATGTACTGTATGCCCCTTTTTGACTTAGAAAAAACATTGAATATGGGTAAAATCCACTTGTTGACTTAACCCTTTGAGATATTGCTTTGAAACTTTGAATGCTTGTTTACATCATTACCCCCATCTGTAGGCAAGAGAAGGTAACTCTGTCAAGGATTTGTTTTAAATATTAAGGCCCTTTATTGACTAAGAATCTTGGTTAAGTTTTTCGTACCAGTCCACTTTTTGACTAAAGACTGTTTGAGATATTACTTTGAAAGTTGGAATTCTTGTTTACCATCATGATCCCCAAACATAGGCAGAAGAAGGTAATTCTGTCAAGGATTTTATTTGAATTATGGCCCTTTTTGACTTAGAAACTCAGTTAAAATTTTCATTCTTGTCCACTTGTTGACTTAACCATTTGAGATATTACTTTGAAAGTTGGAGTACTTATGTACCATCATGACACCTATCTGTAAGCAAGAGAAGATAACTCAGAAAAAATGTTTCTTAATTTGTACTTGAATTTGAAATTCCTAGTTAAAGTCTTGTGTGACCTTAACTGTCAAAGTTTTGTTTTATTGGCAAGCACTAAAAAATTGAGCGCGCTGTCCTTCTGACAGCTCTTGCTTAGATAAGTTGTTATATGCACTCAGACCTAACATTCTTATAGAATGTCTGTAAAATGGCAGTACATGAACATGTGTTTTGCGTGTAATGTGATTTATTTCAAAACTTGAAAGATGACGCATTAAAAATTTTACAAACATTCTCGGCAGAGGAGGATTCTTACTGAATATCAATAGTACTCATTTAAGTTTGTGACAGCTCTGAATTGTTTGACCTTTAAATCCATCTACTTCACATGTACTAGAAAGATTAGAAAAATACACGCAGTATTTGTATGTAACTTTTATTGTTTCAAGTTATGTAGCTGTACAAATATTTACCACAAACATTCTTAGAACGACATTTATCACAGACTTTTTACTCCTAAATAACGAATATTACCAAAGTTACACCCAATATATAGAAATCTGTATCAGAGTTTTGTTTAAAACTGTTTAAAGCCATGAAAATGCGTTTACCCTCCCGGTCAAAATTAAAAAATCCCTCCAATTTGTAAAGTTCATTAACCTTTAGCATTCCTTCTGTTCAAAGCCTTTTCTTGACCAATAGCAACCAGACTCACTAAAAGAAAAAGAAATTTCCACAACTTAAAAATGTAATAGATCTACACAAGGCACAGTCTGAAAATTTACAACGCAGCCTGATCAGTATGTGCAAAGTTTGATATTCAGTCAATAAATTCTTTCCGAACACACCTTGAATATTTAATACTATTGTCCACTTAAAACATGAACAAGTCGTAGTACAGAAGTTTCATGTACATATATTAAAATTGTTTACTTGTAGCTGGTTTTGTTTTGAGAATGAAACACATTTAAAGAAAAAGATTTATCAAAATTGTATGTACAGTATAAACACTTAATTAACATTGTACATTCCATTCAAATGGGCTAATCATTTATACAAGTACTGTCACAATATAATTAAAAAAGTGCTGTTGAGCACATACTGAAATGATGAACAAAACAGTCTTACTTCTTTTAATTCAGCATCTGTCTACAGCATCCCTTTCCTAACCAGTTTGAAATAATACCCAAACATTCAGTTGCAACATGCATTAGTCAGACAGGCACAAACTAATTTGATAAAACTGATTTGAGATATAGAATGAAATTATTCATACTGCTAGAGTGATACGGTTATCACAAAAATCCATTTCAATATACTATGTGAGACCTTCATATATAATTTTATATATTTCAAAGTTTTTTAAAACGCTGTAGTTGGTTATTAAACTTCCGCAGTTATGCTAAATAATGATTAAGTGGAAATGTAACTAAACAAGATTTGTTTCAGTGATTCATACTGTTCAAATCGCATACAAACATCAATATTGTACAACTCATTTAAACTATCGGGAACAGTGTATAAGGAAATATGTAATTTTGTACAATACTGTTGTTACACCACATCATACACAAGCATGTTGTCGTTCTTAAATAAACCCACAATAAGTCTGGAATGTTTAGCATCGTAACAGATGAAACGGCAACGAGTATCACACTTCAGTACCTCTCCAATCATCTTACAGTCAGGAGTAAGCTGTACAACATTCATAGAGCCAAACCCACATACAAGCACATTTCCATTCTCTGTTAAACATACATCTATAGCACTGTTTAACTCCCAACTGTTGAATACTGCAACAACCTTTCCATCGCTACCAAGTGAAATTAGCCTGTTATATCTATCAGCAACATAAATCTTGGAACCATCATTGCTGACAGCTAGACTGTAGATGTCTAGGAACAGTTCCTGTCCAGACTGGTCTGTGTTGAACTGCTGCAGCTTGGTACCTGATACTGTATATATGTATACAGATGTATCATCTGAAATGTACAGTTGTCCAGCTACATAAGCTAGACCAGTACACATGTGGTTTGTTTTTATCTGTTTTGTAGGTACCATTTTATTTCCAAGGGAGACAAACTGAATGTAATAATAGACACCACAGCTTACAGCCACTTCCTGGTTACTGATGGAGCATACTTGGTATAGATAACCAGGGACATCACAATAGTCTGTCACAGAGTATGTTGTATTGTCGACACGTTTTAGCTTCTTGTTGTTATAATCAGCAAGTATTATTGTCCCATCCTCAAGGACACATGCGCTGAAAATATCACATTTGTTGCTGTCTGGTTGTATTTTAACATTGTATTGCTTCTTCTCATTAACCGTTAGTAATGTACTGCCTTGTCTCTTACTGCTAGTCTCTGTACTTACAGCAGTTGTCTCCCTTTTACAATTATAATTTTGCCCTTCATCACTTTCACTTGTTTCTTCTAGTTGACCAAGGAGATTCAGTTCATTTAACACTACCGTTAACTTTTTCTCTGGTACATATTTCATTTCTCTATCTTTGTGTTCATCTTTTATTTCAGCAATATACCTTTCAGTCCTGTCAATAACATTTTTACCTTTCTTCTTGCTGACAAACATCTGTGATACATTACTGCCAGCAGTAGCTAGATCGTCTTTTGCGGATAGAACTTTCACTTTGGTCGTATGGATCTGATGCATTTGCTCGTCCAGTTGGTCCAGTTCCGGTTTATATTTTGCTTCTACATCGCTTAAAGAGTTCTGTTCAAGTATGTCAAGTCTTTCATTGATCTCTTGTCTAAATTCTTTTATCTTTTCCAATCGCATGTCCTTACTTTTCAGAAACCGTTCTTTTTCTTGCTCAAACTTTGCATATTCATCTGTCAATACATCTGCAGCTGCCCCAAGTTTCTTGTCAATATCTTTAGGACCCAATGTGTCTGTGTTATTTTGGAGAAAGTCTGGTATGAAGAATGTGTTTCGACAAGATCTAAGAAAGATAGAAGATATTTCTACTTATTAAAACTTCTGTTTTATATCTTTTTAAAAGGGTGCATAGACAGAATGACCGAAAAACAGTTTATGTTTACTGAAAACAACTTTTTTTTTCCAAAAGATATTGTACGATTTGTAACTTAAGTATTATCAATGAAGGAATGTGTATGTAGTGAATATTTTTTGTCTGTTTTGATAAGTTCCCGTGACGCATCCATTACAAACTCTGGAGTGCTAATTCAGAAAGTTTTCGGTCTGCAATATTTCTCTTTTTGATCATTTTACTTGATTTGTAATAAAATATTTACAAATGTCTTCATTTAAACTGTAAGATATATATATACTCTTTTAAAATGAAGTTGTTTTCGGTCTTCATAAACTGTTTTTCGGTCTTTTTCGGTCATTCTTTGCACCGCTTTTTAAGCTATGAATAGATACTGCAATCACTAGTCATGAAATGTCATTATATCATTATAATTTAAACAAGAGGGTCAAGATGGCTCAACATCGCTCACTTGAGACCTCTATAGTGTTAATAAGATTTTGATTTGACCGTGTAACCTTGATTCTGATGACCCTGGATTAGAACTTATTGAGAGAAAACACTGACCAAGTTTGACGAGGATTGGGTAATAAGTGTGGCCTCTAAAAGGGTATAACAAGGTTGTTCATTGTTTGACAATGTGACCTAGTTGTTCACCCCAAGTACCCCAGATTCGAACTTTCCCGAAAAATCATTGATAAACACAACAAGCATTCTGAACAATTTTCAGGATGATTGGGTGGTAATGTCATCTCTATGGCATACACAAGTTTTATCTATGATTTGACCTGGTGACCTAGTTTTAACCCAAGATGACCTTAATTCGAACTCTACGCAAATTTTATAATTACAACTATACTTACTATATGTATGAAGACCTCCTATATTATTGCAACTTCTTTTGCATACACAAGGTTTTTCTAAGATTTTGCCGGTTGACCTAGTTTTTGACCTCATATGACCCATATTCAATTCGACCTCGATTTTATCAAGACAATCATACTGACCAAGTTTTATGAAGATCCAATGAAAAATAGAACATCTATTGCAAACACAAGGCTTTTGTATGATTCGACCTTGTGACCTATTTATCTTTTGATTTCGACCTTCATAGATAGATTTTTTTTCGCATAACATGTACAATTGCATGGCAATACATAATTAAAACATACAATAAACATTTAACAAACATGTATAAATAATCATGGCCAAAATCTGGTGAAAAATGCAGTTTCTATTTGATACACAGGCTAAATTGTTGACGGACACACGGAAGCACGTACGGACGAGCGGACAGACAGACACCAGGCGATCACAACAGGTAATAAATATCTGCAGGATCTACTATAAAACTACAGAAATTCGACTTTCAAACCTAAATACAGTACACACCAAATACACTATGCAATAGTCGGTATGTGCCCAAAGCAAATGTTGCCCTTACTTATCATTTAGGCCTACTGATTTTTCTGTTTCTTGCTATATTGCAGTGGTTGATTCGGTTTCAGTGTACACACAGTCAACCATTGAAATGCGCTTAGCGAGAAACGATTTAATATTAAGATTTTATGTTTCATATTACACACTAGGTAACAGGCTATGTTCGGCTCAGGATGCAATGTTCGGCGCAGGGTCAATAGATTGATTTTAAAACTTTAGTTGGGTAAGTATTCTCCTCATTTTGGCCTATAAAAACAAATATTTGGTAAAATCACCTCATGTGCCTTATCATATAAGAAATGAGGTTTCGAAAGTCGGTCTAAAATCCTGAAAAGATGTTACTTTTAAATAAAACGGCGAGGTTAAATGTTAAACTTAACGTTAATTTTGACAATTTTAAAGTTAATGGACGCATTTCTTTAAACATATTGCAAAACAAAGAAAATTTTACGATGTACTATATTTTTTAACCTTTTCCCTATCATCCTTCCATCTTATAATGTCAAAATCGTTGTTTTAATGGAGATTTTTAAGTTTGAAATACACCGTATATACGAAAAAGGCGATGTTTGGCGCAGGATGAAAATGTTTGGGCGATGTTCGGCAGCTGGTTATTGTAAAGTGCATCACAGACAGAGCGATGGTCGTTTTCTGAATCTGAAACTAAATTTTTAAAATCAATCTATCGATCCTGCGCCGGTCATTGCATCCTGCCCCGAACATAACCGGTTACCTAGTGTGTATTAGGAATGTTACAAATAAAAATATGTATCCGAATGTCCAATTTTCACAAACTTTGACCTTTGACCATGAATTTGACCTTGACCACTTAAACTTAAAATAACCATGATTACACATTTAAAAAAAAGAAATAATGTGAAGTGAAAATAAAACAAATTTGATGTTAATCTGTACATACACGACAAAGTAGTGACAGAAAAGGGTATATTTGCTTGTTTTCTGGCGGCCACCTTGGTTAAAATGAACTTCCGTTTCATATCGTACAGATATACTGCCAAGCGTTTTGAGGTATGACAGTCATTGTTAGATTTTATAGACCGGTTAGGTGCTCTCAACCGCAGGGTATTTGCTACACTACTAGCGAGAAACGATTTCGGTCTGACTTTATAAAATTTTAACACAAAAAAAACATTAATTAAAAGTGATATTACCGTTCAAAGTGACAATCACAATTTTAAAGAAAACATTAATCAGTGATTTATTCTCCTAGAATAATAAACATTTTCATAGTTACAACCAGAAAATAAAGATCTGTATGACAGTTTCATTTACATTGGATATAGAGGAAATCTGTAAAAATCTTTTTTGACCATACTAGTCAAAAATAAAAATCGACCCTTTCGTTTATGTTTATCTTAATTTGTATTCGTCTAAAACAGAAATAACTTTGTAAAACTTATTTCTTATACGTTTTTAAAGCATCCACTGTGTTTTGAACATCATTCTTGACTATGAAACATTGTGACCATTTTGAACGGTAATATAACTTTAAATGATGACTAATCAAAAGTCTTAAAATGAAAAGTGAAAATTTACTTGTGATCAACGGCAATGCACGTAGAACAACCAACTTCGTCATGATTCTGGCAGAACATGTCCACGTGTTTATGACGGTGTCTGTCACAGCGTTCCGTCGGTACCATCTGTAGTCTTTGACTTTGTCCCGGCTGAAACTGTTCCTTGTTAAGGATTTTGTGTCTTGATAACGGTGGAATTTCATCGTGAAACTTGACACAACTTGAACAGTAATACTCCTGGCAATCTACACAAAACTTGGAAGCTTCGGTATTCTTGTTTTTATGTTTACACATACAGCATAGTAAATCAAAAGTTTCATCCGAAAGTAAGCTGGTATCATTTACACTCATAGTCGCCATTTTGTTAAAATTTAAATCACATGATGTTATATGTGTTACAAGAGCTACTCATTTTCACTTGTATTGCATAACAGTTTTCAGTATCAGTGCACGTTTGCTTATAAAAACTTTTAAGAAAAAATATCTGAATAATAAACATGATCAATATTTTCTGAAACAATAGACTCCATTCAAATATCATTCCGAGCGCTATGGTAATCTGAAACATGACACTACTGCTGATCTACAAATTTATAAACTACAATAGGCATATTTCACAAGTTCATATTGAATGTCATTTAATTTATGTATTGAGATTTCAGAAGCTACCTGTTTTCAACGTAACTACATACATTCCAAAAGTAGTATGTGAAATATTAATTCATTTTAGCTCTACACAAAAAGCACAGTAAGTCAAAAGTTTCATCTGAGAGAATATGCTTGTATTATCTAGACATCAAGCCTCATTTTATTAAGACTTAAAATACTTGATTTCTATATACATTTGATATAGAAAGATGACATTCCTTGTGCATTGTCTTTGTGTATACCTTAACTGATATAAACTGTAAAAGTCATTTAAAAGTACACATGTACATTCAATGCTGTCTTAAGCAACGCGGCCACTTTATGTACGTGACTGTTTAATACAGGTGTATTTGATTTTAATGTCATTTTGGTCACGTTATTATCAGCTTCTCAATACAGAGGGGGTATTCTATACTGAGATGACCACTACCAAACGACACTATTCTGTTAAATTGAAAACGTCATTCTTGACGCTCCGGAAATTTAAATGAACATCTCGATTGATCCGTTAAGTTAAATGCTTATATTATATGTAGATGCTGCTGTTACCTCCTGACCAATGCATTTTGTCAAACAAACAGCCTTAGGGTGCGGCTTTTCAACTATATTATCCCAATACACGCACTCGAGCTGGATTCTATATTTGCAATATTTGTAAAACTGTTTCTCATATAATTTTAGTTATTTTACAATGAGTTTAAGGTATAAAACCATTTCTTGACTGTGATATATTAATATTTATTGAAACCACGAAACAACCCTTAATGTTGTTCAAACCGGAATCCCCTATAGTTGTTTTTTCACAGTTATTCTTTATCCTAATGTTGGAAGAAATTCCTGTTATCTGTTTTAGAAATTTATGGGTGATATATTTTTTTACTAATGACTAGTTTCTTCGAATAAGTAGATTCTGCACTTGACTCATTCACAACAATTCTAGAAATTTAAAAGGAATCAACTCTTGAGAACATTAGTCAGAAATCCACAAAACATACCGTCGTAGTTGAATTTAAATACACCTGTATCAAGCAGTCAAGTAAAAATATTGCCGAGTTTAATGTTTATGAAAATATATACAGAGGAAGACAACAATTGCAAGACAATATACTGGTATATATAGAGTAATTATCTCCCGTGTAATGCTTGCTAGTGTCATACAAATATCTTTCGTCATCTTACTATTTCTCCAATGAAGCGTTATATTCATAACCTGTACTTTTGATTTATAGTTTAGTTTATACCTATTTATTTGTTCTCGATTGCGAAACAAGTTCTTACAACTTACATTAATCGCCTTCGAGACTCATTCCACATGAAATCAACCTCGATCAGAGAGAGAGAGGCAGTATGGATTTATTTGTGTCTTGCCTAAGGACACTACCGACATGACGATGGTAGGGATCGAACCCGGGGCCCTTCGATCCTGAGGCAAATGCCCTACCATTGCGCCACGGCGGCTCAACAATTTTTTTGTAAATACACGAAACATCACACATATCAAGTTGGTCTCTCCTAGTGAAACCGAAGATCTTGAAAGTAAATTCTTCGTCATTGATCATAAATTGCAGCATGTAGGTAACAGAAACTGGAAGAGTTTGTAAATGTCATCTATAATTGTATCCTACACTGGATTTTCAAGTTGTTAAATTAGCAAATGACGTGCAATTCCTTGACATGTGCATTGTAACTACAAATGTATGAAGAAATATGTTAATATTCTAACGGATAAACCTGTGTTCCTATCCCTGATTAGCACCAACAAATGATAGGTAAATTTCATACAACTTGTCAAAAACGGAGAAGTTAAATCACGTTGCATTTTTCTTTCTTTTCATTTAAAAAGTTGTGGCCTACCATTAAAAAGCTTCACACTAACTTCTCAAACAGGAATAAGATCGTAATGTGGTTTCTGGTTTACTTTAATCGAAGCAAATGTTAGCTGGTGGAAAAAAATGTCGGATTTCGGTGGCCGCTAATTTTTCTACTCATGGTTAGTTATATTTTTACATGTTTTGAATCAAATGACCACATGCAAGATGTGGACCAGTTATTTACCTATCGCCACCTATCGCCAAACCATTATTTCAAGCTTGTAGCTTTACTAACAAAAAAGTTATTGAAGCCGTTTCACGTCCAGGTGAAGTGCTCGTGAGCAAAAGAGTCAATAATTTTGCTTATAAAATCCCAATTCCACCGAGTGACCTGTTTTCTATCTCGACATCATTCCCTTGTCGTTTCAAATAACATATGTAGTAATCTACGGTACACACAATCGTTCTTATGTTTTATACGGTCCAAAATGTATACTTTAAACACCCGTGTGGTGTCTGGTGTTCACTTTATGCGGTTTTTGTTAGCTGGTTATTATATAAATCTTGACATGCCGGCGTTCTGTAGGCCACAAAAGTTCTGTTTTCGGAATGCTTTTGAGCATATGTCATGGTGGAATATTTAAAAGTTGTCACATTTATTTGAAAGTCGGTACATGCGTATATCGTGACCATCTGCATCGCATGGTTACGTTGTTATTTTCATGACGTCACATGACGACATTTAACAACGCCCTCTAGTGGCAGCGTACCGGAACAATTCCGTCATGAATTTTTCTCAAATAGATTTATTGATATTTAACCGACTTTCTTTCTGTAAATTCTGTCAAAGTCATTAGAAAATGTACTATACATACGAGTAAAATACATTTTCCTTCTTTCACAGAACATGTCATGATTCCGCTTTAAGCAATTGAAATAACGTTTGAAACGTCATCGTTTTTCAACGCTTTTTTGTCTTTTTTACAAAAAAAAAAAAAAAATCAAAATCGGGACGGTAAATGTTAATGTAATTTTGACAGTGTTCATTTAATGATATTTGAACACAATTAATGAAATAAAAACAGGAATGTCTTCGACTTAGTTTTTTCACAAATAACGTGTGAATAACAACGCCAAAAGAACGACGTTTGAGACACATATAGACAATTTGGTTCCGTATCTCGCTATTCTGGCCCAACAGTGTCTCTCTTGTATTTTTTTGCATATTCACATACTATAACAACCCAGTATACACGCTGAACAGGTAAAGTCAATCAAGGGACAGAATATCGAGATACGGAACCCAAGTGTTTGTGGTTTGAGAGAGGACGTTCAGTTCGTGACAATTCATGTATGTCACTGATAATTTTATTCTCTGTACATGTATTCTTTTAACACGGAAGTGCCATACTCCCCGTTGCGATGTAAATATGATCAAATAATTGATTTTCTCCAGGTCTATATAAACAAGGATTCATCTTTTTTACGACGTAGAAGGCCATGTATAGTCCTGAAAAGTCAACAAATAATGACACAACACAACAAAACAGAATGGAATGACCTTCTAAACTTTTAATAATATTCGTAACGTTTTATCTATCTTCTTAAGATAGTATCATTTGCTTTATTATTTCACAGTGCTATTTATATAAATAAGTTTACAGCCGTTGTGAGATGAGCTGGAGTATACATGTATAAACAAAATATTACAATGGCCCAAACGGAAGACATGATTATATCGATGCTGGTTGGCAAAGTTGGTGAAGCAGCCGAACATCATTCAGAATGTTTTCCATGGTTTAGAACTATCGAAATAACTTCTTTTTTAAAACTTGAAACTGTAAGATATAAAACTTCGAATAATCTAGATAATGTTTGACATTATCGTGATAGCTATTTCGCCATCTCGTGGCAGAAATATGTAACCACATTATTACACAAATATTCCTTAAACGTGAAATTGCTGATTTCCAATCAAGGCACGGAAACGTCCTGCTAATTTGTGATCAGCGGCCGGTAAATGGAAAATTCGTAAGTCGTTCCTTATGAATGTTACGATTGACTTATAGTCACCATATTTCACCAGCTCTAAGGTGTCCGTTATGTCTTATTATTCGTAAATAGCGCACTCGTAAGTTATATATAGTTGTATCATTGGTTTTCGCAAGTTAGCACTGAATTCTTTCCCATAGATTGCCTTTCTCCTGTAGTTTAGTTAATCCTGAACACGCAGTGGCCTCTCCCATCATTCGCCGTCCATCGTGCGCTGTCATCCGTCCGTCAGTCAAATATTTCGTCTCACTTTCGCGGCATCTCCTATTAACTAAATGATAAATTTTGTTCAAACTTTACAGGGATGTTTTGGTTGGTTGGTTTTATTTGATATTTGTTATAAGTTTGCATTCCATCGTGGCTTTTTTTTTGTTACGGCAAGAAAAGAAAAACATTCTAATCATCTTGTCCGAAAGTCGAATACTTTGACAGTTTTTTAACTGCACAAACTTGATAGTATTTCTCTTTGAAAAACATTTGATGATACATGAAGATATATGAACAGAGATAATCCCAGAAACTTAAAGCAGTTCCTTAACTCAAGTAACATCCTTCTTGCTGGTGACTTTGAATTTTCAATTCCTCAATTTTGAATTACATGTACAGTTACGACTCAAAGTGTTACTTCCTGAAACTTGTCAAAATACCACTTTTTGTGGAAAGAATGCAAGTCGGCCTTTTTTTCATTTTATTACTTTTCTTTAAGCAAAATAAACTCAATTTTATATTAGTTCTGGGATATAGTTATGGCAAGCCAATTAACTATTTCATAAAAAAAGATATCTCTCTGATTTCATAGAGATATCTCCTAAGACAGGGGAGATATCTCTTAAATTCATAGATATCTCTGTAAATTAGGAGATATCTTTCTTTCAATAGAGATATCTCACCTGTTTAGAAAGATATCTCCCAATACTAAAGAGATATATCTCAATGTTATAGAAATATCTGTCTGTCGTTCATAGATATTTCTCCTTCTTAAAAAGATAACTCTGTAAATTTGAGAAATATCTATTGAAAATGGAAGGATATCTCTCAAATGATGTTAAACAGATATCCCTGTAAGTAGAAGTGATATTTCTAAAAGTTCAGGAGATATATTTCTGTGATACAAAGACATATATCAGTGTTAAAGAGATATCTTTATCAAAATAAAAGATATCTCATAGAAATAAGAGCGATATCTCTTCTACTATTCAACCCCAAAGGCGATATATCTCTGATTGCATAGAGGTATCTCCTAAAAGAGGGGAGATATATCTTAAACTTAGATATCTCTGTAAATTAGGAGATATCATTTTTTTAACTAGAAATATCTTTCGTCTTTTGAAACATATTTCTTAATACTAAAGAGATATATTTGAGTGTAATAAAGTTCTCTCCTACTTCAAATGATATCTATGAAAAAGAGATATCTGTTTAAAATTGAGAGATAACTCTCAAACGTAGAAAAATATCTCTAATGATGTTAAACAGATATTTTATGTATTTTACTCGTCTGTAAGTAAAAGAGGTATCTTTTAATTTTCAGTAGATATCTTTCTGTGATACAAAGATATCTCTCGGTGTGAAAGAGATATTTGTATTGGAACGAACGATACCTCTTTGAAATTGGAGAGATATCTCTTTTAGGAATAGTAAAAT
Organism: Saxidomus purpurata; assembly: GCA_022818135.1. Taxonomy (NCBI): domain Eukaryota; kingdom Metazoa; phylum Mollusca; class Bivalvia; order Venerida; family Veneridae; genus Saxidomus; species Saxidomus purpurata. Next base: position 89,179 of record JAFMSR010000050.1, read on the forward strand.
GGCTTGCGATATATAGTGTTTTAATATACATGCACGGGAAAGTCGACTCTCTCTTGTGATTAAGTTTTTAATCAAGAGATTGCCAAGCTGCTGTAATCTCACAATTTTTTTTTAGATAAGTGTTTGGATCCCAGATACGAACGGACAATATGAAAAAATTTGCCAAAGACGGTCGTCAAAATGTGATGTAACTAGAGCAATAATCAAAGTTATAAGGTTCGATTTTGTATATCAAATGAGTGTGGCTTTGAAAAATGCAATACCCGCTTAATCTTAATCGTTTTCCTGCCAGTGGTCTGTAATCACAGGTTTAACTGTAGAGCATGTGCTAAAGCACATAGTATTCTTTGCATACAATTTCCCATAAGTTTCACTGTAGATGTATTGAATTTCTTTTTATGGTATTTTTCGGCGTTGTCAATTCTTCCTTCATAGTGTTCCGAGAGCTACATCATAAAACTACGGTGCACTTATTATTAACGGTTCAACGATTTTTGCAGTCAATATTATATTATACTGCAGACCTAGTTATAACTATGAAATATAGTGTGTCTAAAATAAATGTTACACGTTATGTCTTTGTCTACACATACTTTTGCGGATTAGTACATGGTTTGTACCGCCATATTTTCCCAGTGTGCCGCAGATGTGAAAAATAGGATCTCATTGAAAGTATAAAATTTGAAAACTGATTCATCATATTTTAATTTATGTATCAAACACGGATCTAATTATGCACGTTCATGTAATAATATATACAAAAGGATGTAGATTTTGTGGTATAAACTTCTGCACCATCTTTAATTTAAAAATTATTCTTTATCAAATATGTTGAATTTTATTATTTGATAGCTGCACCATTTGTGACTAGAATAGCATCATTACCTAAACGTTCTTATTTGAGCACAAAGCAATCGAAATTTAAGAGATTTTTATTGCGATCCGAGGCAGTCTGTATGCAAACATAATTAAAATTCTGATCTTCGAATCTGATATAACAAGTCATCTTTTAAAAGCATCGTAAACCATTGTACTACAATAAAACATAACTTGTCATGGTTAAAATGTTTGACCTGGAAAAGGATACTAAAGTCTTGTAGTTTATATCCTGAAAAACTGTATATGCTTTAAATATGTATTTTACGTTATGGCCACTTTTGCATTCTGTATTAAACCCGATTTTCATACTCGTCCAAAATGGAACATACTTTTGGCGATTCGTCGAACGCAGGAGTTTTGTTTTCATTCCATCAATTTTGGGGTCAATTCGTTTTAACAATGTTTGAAATATCATTAGGGTCGAATGGCAAAATTAACTTTATGATAAATCTGTTGTACAGTTTTTTTTGTTCTTCAAAATTACGGAAAGACGAAGCTAGGCAGGTAAATCAGTGCATAACTTACAAATTGATCTCAGTGACTGTTTAATATTAGTAAAGACACATTGTAGAACAATAATAGTTTCTGTCATGAGCACGAGGTTCAGAACGAAATATCCGTCACTCAGGGTAACTGTTTTGTATGAAATTTTTTCTTGCATACCGTCTTGCACTTTAAAGAAGATTTTTATATTCAAACTTATCGAAATGATGCATTTTCATATAAAACAAACGAAATACAGACGTTGTGTTTGGGAAAATGATGTCACAATGTTTATAATGTAACGTTACAAGAAATTCACGAGAGTCGTCTGGCATAGGAGGGGTGCCAGACCGATTTTTACGGCATTGGTAAAATGACCTGAAATGCTGATCCGATATGCAAGAAAATGTTTTCCGATATAATGTCCTTTCATATATCACCTAAAAGTTGCAAGACACAGTGAAAAGGGGATGCTGCATCCACAGAGTAGCTCTTCTCTTAACATAGATGATACAGAGTAATAGTTTATGAAACATGAAACGTTTGTGTCAATGGGATGGCATGCTTGCTATAAAGTAATACTATGCTATAACTAGAGGGATGATGTACTTAAAAAGTGCAGTTTTTCTTTTGAAACAATGCACTATCAAAAAATGCAAACCGCCAGAAAACCTCATCTGGCACTGATACATAGACTCTATACGTTTTAATTAGCAGTAAGTTTAGTCGAATTACAAAGAAGACTTTGTATTTTAAGTTACACAGATAAAGGTGTTTCCTCCTTTGAGTCAAAATATTAACGATTCTTTCTATTTTATAACTGTAAACGCCGAATTAAGTATTGAAATACTCGTTTCGCTATAAATGGCTGATTGTTCTTCTCCCTAGAGTTATCAACGAGAGAGCGTCTGTGGGAGCTACCGCATTTTTTTCACAACCGATAACAATAATACATGTAGGTCTAAGGAAGCGTTCAAAAATTGCAAACATATTTGTATGCTCTGTTGATGCTCATTACTTTTCTGCAACAAGTGTAACTGTCAAAGGGGATTTCTTCAAAAAATGTCCGTGAGATTTACCCAGAAAATACTTGTCAATATTCGACGAGCCGTTCAGGAATTTTAAGTGTTTGAGATAACTACCGAACATTGAATTGTAAGTAAAGGCTTTAAAATTTATTTGGAAAAAAATGGAAATGTACCTTTACTTCTTTATAATGCCAGGTTTGATGCACTCATGTTTGCAAGTACGTGTATCAAGCATAGGTAACATCATATCTGCCTTTGCTATTACATATGGTCCTTTGAAGAGGACACTTCTTATTCTTGGGTCGGTTGGTTATAATCATTCGGTCTGCTGAGTTGTCAGGATAAGTTTTAACTCGCAACATTTAAGACTTGTATTTTCGAGAACTTGTGAAAACCGTTGAAAACAGCTTCTGTGAGACAACACTCAAGAAATAGTAGGCTGGTAGAGTATTTTGCCATAAATATATAGGTAATAATTGAGTTATTGAGAACTTGCTTGTTCCATCCTTTAAAATATTGGAGTTTTCGGAAGCTATGTATGAAAAATGAGTCCAGTGACTGTTTGATATTTTCACTGCGTGTACGTAAACGATCACTTTACTCAGTAATACTCATGCCTAGAAGCGGCATCACCTTTTCACGTTATAGTGGCATTATTCAAGAGCGCTTACTGAAAAATCTAAGTCGAACACCTACTATTTTTATTCAATTATTCAGTTTCAAATGTCAAAAATAGTAAATTGTCAAAATTTAAAAAACTTTCACCGTCTAGTTTTTTGTGTTATTATCTGAAATGCCAAAATTCATTGAGCAGAAAAATGACGTTTCTGACCTTTTTCTGTACGTTTTCGACGAAAATGTAATATTTTCTTAAATAGAATGTAACAGTTTGCACATAGATTGATAGAATTTTTTTTAAAGTATTATAGCAAAAATTGAAAATTAAAAGTCGGTCCACAAATGACAAAATAACATAACAATAACCACATGACGATATGCTTCCGGTACGCTGTCGCGAGATGGCGTTGCTAAATGACGTCATGTGATGTCACATGAATAAGAACGTTACCATGCAACGCAGATGGGCACGATATACGCATGTACCAAATTTCAAACAAATGTAACTTTTAATTTTACAGACGAAAGGTACTGACCTACCTTAAATAAGTGTACTTTGAAAATATCTTTAAAAAGTAACGTGATGAGCTATTTTCGTCGAGCAAATATATTTTCGGTATCTGTCAGATAGAGGACTGCTTAGAGATTGACAGAAACTAAATGCTAAATAGCCTAAGTATGTGGTTCCAGAGAAAATTAATATGCATATCTAGGTTACTGTGGCATCTTTATGTTGAACCGCCACTTCTCTATGACGTATCAATTTTAAAAATAATGCCTTCCTGGATTCGAACCAGCACAAACAGTCCACCTCCGTGATCGATCGATTTGAGTCACCGTCTTGTATTCACCTCGTATAGGTTGAGGGTTATTGGTTCGAGCTCTGCTACCGACCAAGTCTCTTTATTTTAGAAAGTTGACATTTTCATACGGAGGATAGAAATATAATACTGGGTCTTCCTATGAACGAGTGTTAGTAAACTGTCCACCTGTTAAAGTGACCAAACATGCAGTTGAAGTGGACGTTAAACAACAAGCAACACAAAGTCAAGAGCAGTTGTCTGACTGTGGCTGTGCCAATATTTTTTCGGTAACAGCTCTTTATTAGCGATTTTTCACACTTGCATATTATTTTAATATTTAAAATGACCTTCGTTGGAACAGCTCCTTTTTAAAAGTGCATTACATGCCCAATGCACAACGCTGTTCATTTGAATTACACTACCGTGATAGATATCAGAATGTTCGTTTTACATATTATATGTTATAAGACAAACATGACTATTCCAAAGAGGCTCATCCCATCTTATGAAAGTTTTTATTAAGTCAATGCACTAAGATTGTGCTTCTGTAATCCGCGAAAAAGTATTTCGTGTTATGAAAATATGGCCTTTGATAAACGCTAAAACATGAAGGAGCCCATCGTAAATCAACTGCAGCATTTGACCAGTTATGCATGATGATTGAGATATTAAATGCGGTCTAAGTTTAATGACGTTATCATGTGTATTGAGTTCTTACAGCAATGTAAGATATAAAGAATATTACATGATAAAAACTTAGGTTATTAACCCTAGGACCTTTTAAAAATGCCACTGGCTTGACTTCTTAAATTACTACACACATCATACAGCTCGTGGCCTACAGACCGCCGGCATGTTAATATTTGTAATATAACCAGTTAACAAAAACCGCATAAAGTGAACACCAGACACCACACGGGTGTTTAAAGAATCTTTTTTGGACCGTATGAAACCTAACAACGAGTGTGTGTACCGCAGGTTGCTACATATGTTATTTGAAACGACAAGGGAATGATGTCGAGATAGAAAACAGGCCACACTCGGTTGAATTGGGATTTTATAAGCAAAATTATTGACTCTTTTGCTCGCGAGTACTTCACCTGGACGTGAAACGGCTTCAATAACCTTTTTGTTAGTAAAGATACAAGCTTGAAATAAAGGTTTTGCGATGTGTAAATGACTTGTCCACATCTTGCATGTGGTCATTTGATTCAAAACATGTAAAAAGTATTACTTACCATGAGAAGAAAAATTAGCGGCCACCAAAATCCGACATTTTTTTCCACCAACTAACATTTTTTTCGATTAAAGTAAACCAGAAACTACTTTACGATCTACCCCCTGTCAAAATTAAGCCAATGCAAAAATTAGTATGCACTGTGAAAAATGTATGCTTGATTTTTTATCAAAATTATAAAATTATTAGAAATTTTCAGAAATGAACTGGCCATTTATTTTTCTAGGGGTGCCTACTGACTATTTAAAACTTATTCTAGCATAAAATGTGTTATTTTTGCCCATTTTGCCGGTGTTTTAACAGGAGAAAAAACGTGTGTTAACGGGGAGATTCACGCGCCGTTATAACACGTTTTCATTTATGCGCAGTACAGGGCCTTTGTAAACAATGGACCTGTCTCCCAAGTCTTACATCATGTACGGCGTCAACAGTGCCGGGCTTAAAAACCGCTGGTGACGTCATAAATATGACGTAAACAACACGGACGTTGTCCCGCGCATTATTGAACGTCATACCAGTAAGAGCGTTTCATTTTTTTAATGATTTCTTTTATGTTATTTATGCTAGAATAGCGTTAACGAACGTTTTTTTCGTGTTATAACACTTGCAGAAACCCTCGGGATATGTTGGTGCCCTCGCCCTAACGGGCTCTGGCACCAACCATCCCTCGGGATTCTGCAGATGTTATAACACGAAAAAACGTGCGTTAACCCTACATTCTAGCATAAAAAGTGCTATTTTTGCCCATTTTCCTGGTGTTTTAACAGGAGAAAAAACGTGTGTTAACGGGGAGATTCACGCGCCGTTATAACACGTTTTCATTTATGCGCAGTACAGGGCCTTTGTAAACAATGGACCTGTCTCCCAAGTCTTACATCATGTACGGCGTCAACAGTGCCGGGCTTAAAAACCGCTGGTGACGTCATAAATATGACGTAAACAACACGGACGTTGTCCCGCGCATTATTGAACGTCGTACCAGTAAGAGCGTTTCATTTTTATTTTTATGATTTGTTCATGCTATTTATGCTGGAATAGCGTTTACGCACGTTTTTTCGTGTTAAAACAACTGCAGAATCACTCGGAATATGTTGGTGCCCTCGCCCTAACGGGCTCGGGCACCAACCATCCATCGGGGTTCTGCAGATGTTATAACACGAAAAAACGTGCGTTAACCCTACAATAGCAAACAATGTAGATCATAAACAGAAGTCACAGTTTCAACTGTCTGATCATGATCTGTTGTGGTTGTTAAGGCAGAATTACTGGTCATCAGAATCCTGATAAGACAAAATTGTCTATCAATGCTGTAATATTCTTTGCAGGATGTTATCAGTAAGAAGTGGACCAACCACAGGACTGAATGTGCATCTGAAAATAGATGACAAGAGTAGCATTGAACCGAGTATGGCAGCTTTAGTGGACCCCAAATGGCTAAATCTGAGCGGAACTTTCACAGAAATTGACATGGAACAAATTGATGACAGAAATTTGGCGACCAAACTTGAACTTATTTTGACAATGGTGAATAAAAAGAGATGAAACAGAATCATGTATGAAAAATGAAATGAATCTTAAAATATTTTAAAATTGGTGCCATTACGAAATGAAAAACTTTCACTTGAATGAAAATTCATGGGAGGAGAAAATTATCAAGCAGAAGATGGGAGTCATTTGACAGCTGGTGAGTATGGCGAAGATGATGGTACGAGATGGGATCCTTATGACATATTCTCTTACTTGTCTTTGACTTTTATTATTAAATATGATCTTCTGTAACTCGTCCTGGTTGAGTATTGCATGTCCTGTTGTATACAATGTGACTTAGATACCAAAGTGTTCATTCTGATTTAGGTGGTATTATAAATTCTGATAAAATGGTTGGTAAGGAAAACTTCAGTTGCTTTTGTAAAATAGTTTTCAGTTTATTTCAGATGTAGAATATAAATGCATGAACTATTAAGTTAGCATTTTAAATCATTTCTGCATTCCAGTTTGCTCATTTGATGAACAAAAATCTATCTAATTTTTCCAGTGAGTTTTTTCTTTGAGAGAGAAGGGGCCATAGGAGAGACAAGTGTTTTTTAGTTGAATTTGTTTAAGCAATCATTAAAGGGGTATATATTAAATGGTAATTTCAGACATCTAGATACTTACATTTAGTAGAAATGTGTGTTCTTTCAAAAAAGATGGATTGATGTAGTAAAAGTGATGGATTGAAGTAAACAGGTGCTCACTGCAAGTGTCCAGTTAAACAGGACCAGCTGTACATTGTCTAATTTAGATCTGCCTCCATGGTAGAGTGGTTAAGGTCCTGACCAGAAATTGTCACTACAATTTTCATTAATTTAGGGCCGAGAGTTTGAGCCAATGTGATACTTTATGCAAGAATAAATGGAGCCTCCTTTGTGCTGTGGTAGCGTTTTCGCCTCTGGATTGGATGGTCCTGGGTTTGGTCCCCGCCAGTGCCCAAGTAGTGGTAGGGCCTTAGGATATTTGGAGTACTTATGAACCATCATGACACCTATCTAAGAAAGTCTAGCGCGCTGTCCTACTGACAGCTCTTGTTCATCTACATGTACATTTGCACTCAGATTCTTAGGATGTTCATTATAGGGAACATGCAGTTTCCCTGTATCAGTATTATTATTGTCAGAAATATGTCTGTAGTCTATCAAATAAACCCTTTTGTTCCAATTCCAGGTGTCTCAGCATCATATTTCTCTGTCACAGAATCTTGCACGGTTGATGGGCTGGCAGATTCTCAGTTACAACGGTTGCAGTGGTGTCGCGGAGATGGAAGATTTTGCTACTGCCTCATCCATACAGCTTGTAGCACCAGATAATGATAGGTAAATTCCAAGTATCATTATTTAGTTCACTGGTCGAGTGGTTAGAGTCGCTGAGTTGAAATCACTGTTACCTCTCAACGACTGAGGGTCATAGGTTTGAGGCATGCTACAGATCATGTCTCTTTATGTGGGAAAGGTGGCAGTTTATAATAATAATAATAATACTAATAATAATAATGATAATAATAATAATAAATTCTTTATTTCCAGAAGGTAACACAAATAGACATTAATACGAAATCGTACATATATCACAATTTCATTGTGGCCTTCCATAAATACACACAAACAGCATATGCAAATAGTTCAAAAATACACATATACAGATACACACACACACTCACGCACATAAAATCACATACATTTACATATATTCTGGTTTCAAACTTGGTAATATACAAGTCTAAAGAGTTGCAAAACAAACAAATATTAACTTATTTACAAACTTGAATTATCACGGATGTCTACCATTTATTAATGACAAACACTCAGATATGAATAATTGTCACGAAAGAAGAAGAAAAATTTGCATACAAAAACTTTCTACAATAATATGTTGAATGTGTTACATAGTTTGATTCTGGACCAAATAAGATTTATATTTCTTTTTAAACTCTGTTACAGATTTAGAGTAGCGAATTTGTACTGGAATATTATTCCAAATGTGCACTGCTGAATATGAAAAAGATGTTTTAAAAATATTTGTTTTATATTTCGGTACAGATAAATTACTGTATAAAATAGATCTAAGATTGTAGGTTTCATTGCAAGAAAATGTTAACATGTCACTTATATATTTTGGCACTAGTTTATTTGTAGCCTTATAAACAATTAGTGCAATGTGATAATTAATTCTATTGGAATAGCTAAGCATGATAGGCTCTTTTATACTTATATTATGTTTTTGATGAATTGAGTTTCTTGATATAATACGTTTAATTCTATCCTGTAACTTGTTCAATCTATTTATAATACTAGCTTTATTACCCCAAACCACAGCACAATAATCCATAATAGGTAAAATGTATGAATGATAGAACATTAATTTCATTTCGTCAGAAAGATAATAGTTAATTCTTCTAAAGAGAGCAATTTTTTAATTTATTTTAGCAAGTACTCTATCCACTTGTTCTTTCCATGACAGTGTGTTATCTACATAAACACCAAGGACTTTTTGTACACCAACATTTTCAATAGGTGTTTTTTCAATTGTAAGATGTAGTTTAAAGTCTTGCTGTTGCAGCATCTTTTGTTTGAAACAAGATGAAATGATCATACATTTAGTTTTGACTGGATTAAGTGCCATGTTATTTTTCAAGCACCAGCTTTGTATAGCATTTACATTTTCTTGAAGAGTATTTTGAATTTCTGATATATCATAACCACTTTTATGTAATGTAGAATCGTCTGCATATAGATCTGCCTTACTGTGTGTGATGGTCAACGCTAAATCATTAATGTAGAGAATGAACAATAACGGACCGAGTATCGAACCCTGAGGTACCCCTGATGTAACATGGAGATTACCGGAGGATGTATTTCCGCATTTTATTAAATGCCTTCTGTTACATAGATATGATTTGAAGAGTTTTATTGTATTTGAAGAGAAATGATATATGTGTAACTTTTGTATCAATATAGTGTGGTCAACTAAATCGAATGCTTTGCGTAATCTAAAAATACAGCACCAACATATTTGCCTGAGTCTATATCTTTGAGCCAGGAGTCAATCAAGTGAATAAGAGCTGTCTGGTAAGAGTGATTTTGGCGGAAGCCAGATTGGTTATCATGAATAATATTATTTTTTTCAAAGTATGTTTGAATTTGTGTAGCAATATGTCTCTCAAATATTTTTGAGATAGTTGGTAAAATGGAGATGGGTCTGTAATTATTAAGATCATTTTTGTCACCTCCTTTGAATATGTGGATAACACATGCTTCCTTTAGTGAGTCGAGGATAACGCATTGATCTATACATTGATTGATTATGAATGTAATAGGTGATATGATGTGATCTCCACAGTATTTCAATAGTGTTGGGCCTATGCCATCTAGGCCAACAGATTTATTTAAACTTAGATTTTGAACTATTTTGCTGACTTCGAAAAGAGTTATATGTTTAATTGAGAAATAAGTATTTTTTAATTTTCTGTCTAATATTTCATTAAGTTGTGCGAAGTGTTGCGCATCAAAAGTTTGTTTTTTTTATCAAATCTGAAATATTACAGAAATGATTATTTAGAGCATTCAAAATATCACATTTATCATCTGTTATATTCCCATTGTATGAAACACTACATGGTAAAACACTGTTATAAGTATTATTATCATTGGTTATGTTTTTAAAACACTTCCACATACCGCCTTGTTATAGAACTGTTTTTTCTTTTTTCTAATCATGGATGAAATTTTATTACGGACTATTTTATATTGGTCAAAACATTTGTTTTGCTTTAATCTATTTCTTTGATCTATAGCATCTTTTACTTCATCATCAAACCAGGGAGGTTGGGAACAACGTTTTACCCGTTTCTGTTTTATTGGTGCATGTTGAGACAACACTGTATTCAGTATATTATAAAAAATTGTTAATGATTCATTAGGGTTACAGGTAATTCTTACATTATTTAGATTAGCAAGTAATAAGTCATTCTGAAAAGCTATTTCATCAAACTTTTTAAAGCATCTATATGAAATTGTTTTATGCACACCATACGTTTTACTTTGTGTTTTTAAAGAACGTGTAAAACAAACAGGGAAATGATCGCTTAAGCCGCAATTAGGTATAACAAGTTCTTTTATATTGCCTTCAGTATTTGTATAGATATGATCTAAGATAGACTCACATGTTTTGCCTACACGTGTAGGTTTAGTCACGATTTGTGTGAACCCAAATTTTGAAACTAGTTCATTCCATTTCGAATTACTTGAAGTTTTGTTATCATTTTGTGAAAAGTGTATATTGAAATCTCCTAAAATGTACATTTCACAATTTAATGAGTCCATTTTATCTAGTATTGGTTCAAAGATGTCTATCCATATTTGCCTTGCACTTGGTGGGCGATAGACAAATTGTATTAGAAAAGATTTTGTGTTAGGAAATGATATTTCTATGCATATATATTTAACGTTTTCATTTTCCAAGTCATAACGACGTTTGTAAAGAAATCTATCACTCACATAAACTAGAATTCCACCACCATTTTTGTTTTTTCGATCTTTACGCTCAAATTTGAAATTTGCTATAATATTCAATAAAGTGTCATTAATGGTCTCATTTAAAAAAGTTTCACAAAGTCCTAAAATGTCCGTGGAGTGTTGACAGGAAAGATGATATTTAATTTCATCTAATTTTGGTAAAATATGTTGTACATTTAAATTAGCTATGTGGATAACTCTTTCGTTATATGAAAACGAAGAAATTGAATTACATGTTATTTTTTGTGAACAATTGTTTTGTCAAAAGATAAAGGTTCAATATTATTTGACCTTATCGTAGCTGGCTTGAATGAATTCATATTATTTATTACAGTCATAGTATTACTTAAATCAACGCAGTTTCCTTTAGAGTAATTTGTACAATATGTATTATTATTGTATTTGTTACTATTATAACTATTTTCAATATATGAATTTCTGATATCATTGGTTATACAATTAACAATATCAAAATGTGTAATACATGTACTAGACAGTTCCCGATCACCTTTGAAAGATATGTCACATGACAATTTTATTTCAATTTCCTTATTTTCAATTTGCGACATTTCATAAAAAGCGATGTCACTATTAGACAAGCTCATTTTAGGGGCTAAGATATCAGATGTTGTGAATAGCAAATGCATGAATAAACTGGCGGCGAAATATAATTGGCATGTACGTTTATATTGTCTATAATTTTCCTGTCGTTTGGTTAATGATTTGATAAGTGAATTGTTACTATTGAGTAATTTCATTGCTGACTCGTTATAGATATCACTTACTACAATAAAGTGAAACGAAACGCTTCTATCAGAAATAATAAAATTGTGTAAGTCCTGTAAATAAAGTTGCGATAAATTACCTTGTTGATTTAGAATATGAATGTCATCTTTTTCCTGCATATAAGTTTTTCGAGTTTTATTCAAGCACTGACTTCTTCCAGTTAAATGACATTCATTATAATTACATTTTCGGATTGTTACAGTTTGTGCATAGATACAGTTTCTTATGGAGGATTGGAGTATTAGTTCTTGCTCCCATGGAATGATGGTTGCGTAAACTGCCGGCCGGTTAAAATGACCAAAATACGGTTGGAAGGGGCGTTAAACTCTTACAATAATTATTTAGTAATTGGAGATGGGCGATCCTTCATACAGCTTGTTGCACCTACTAACGAAAAAAATAGTTGAATACGAGAGCCCATGTCAGAATTGCAGAAGTTTTATGACAGTGCATTTTTCTTTCCTTTTATTTAACAAGTAATGGTCTGCCAATGAAAAGCTTCACAGTAAGTCTAAAAAATAGTATGTATTGAGAAAAGTATGGCTATCTTTTCAATAAAAATTGTGAAATTATTATGAATTTCTTGAAAAGGGACTTGTCTGTCATTGCAATTTTGACATGGCCATTCATTGTTCAAAGGGATGTTCAATGAAAATTTAAAAGCAGACAGTGCATATCATAATTAGAAGTCACAGATATATAGGCTGATCATGATCTACACTAGTCAAAAATGCATATTAATGCTGTCATATTCTTTGCAGGATGTTATCAGTTAGAAGTGGACCTACCACAGGACTGCACGTGTATCTAAAAATAGATGACAAGAGTTGCATTGAACCGAGTATGGCAGCTTTAGTGGACCATAAGTGGCTAAATCTGAGTGGAACTTTTAAAGAAATTGACATGGAACAAATTGATGGCAGAAACTTAGCGACCAAACTTGAACTTATGTTGGCAATGCTGAATAAAAAGAGATGAAACAGACTCTTGTATGAGAAATGAAATGAAGTCTAAAAAAAAAATAAAATTGGTCATTACAAAATGAAAAACTTTTACTTGAATGTAAATTCCTAGGAGGAGGAAATTGACAGCTGCTGAGTATAGCGAAGATGATGTGACGAGATGGGATCCTTATGAGATATCATCTTACTTGTCTATGACTTTCATTATTAAATATGATCTACTGTAACTCGTCCTGGTTGAGTATTGTATGTCCAGATGTATACAATGTGACTTAGATACCAAAGTGTTCATTCTGATTTAGGTGGCATTATCAATTCTGATGAAGTTGTTGGAAAGGAAAACTTATATAAGCTGCTTTTATGAAATAGTTTTCAAGCAGTTTCTCTCGAATGTAGAAATAAATGTATGAAATTTTAAGCTAGCGTTTTGAATCATATTTGCATTCCAGTTTGCTCATTTGATGTAAAAGAAGTTCTCATTTGTCCAGGTTAGAGATTGTTTTCAATGGTTAACGACGTTATGTCACCATGTATACCGAGTAATAGATTTGTATTTTGAAGAGAAAAATCTTTTTTTAAATAAGTTGTTATCTGCACTCAGACCTAATACTCTTATATAATGTCTGTAAAATGGTAGTACATGTACATGTGTTTTGCGTGTAATGTGATTTATTTCAAAACCTGAAACAAGATGCATCAAAGATTTTACAAACACTTGTTTGACCTTTGAATCATTTTACTACTGGAAATATTACAAAATTACATAGAGTAATTGTTAGTAGACAATACAGTCTGATCAAGTTTGCTATTCAGTTAATAAATTCTTACAGAACAAAATGCTGCTGTTCATATTGAAACACGAAGAAGTCTGTTTTAAGAAATTTGGCAGAGTTGGGGTGCAGAAATTTAAGTTTTTATATTAAGCATGTTATACATGGTAGTATTGCTGTTTACTTGTAGCTGGTTTTGTTTGGATAATGGTAAAAAAGGAAACACATCTAAACAAGATTTATTGAAATAATACATACAGTTCAAATATCAAACCTTGCACATTCCATTCATATCATCTTAAAATCCCAGGTAGCTTTTATTTTACAAAGAAAGATGTCTTGCCGGGAGAAATGACCTTTATTTGTACCAAAAAGATTAATAACTACTTTTTTAATCGATGTACATGTTAGAAATATTGAGCAGTATTTTATCAATGATTTTGCAAAAAATAAAAAAATGCTTACTGGCGACTGTTTTTTCGTGAAAAAGCAACTTCAATACAAAAGAAATAAATAAGTCAACATTGTTTTAAAGTGAATAGAACATGGTTCTATTATTATCCTATCAGTATATTTATTTTACAATGTCAGTAAATTAAAAAGATCCTGGGACTTTAGCTGTCACAATATATTTTCAAGAAATGCTGATGAATGCATATTAAATTGTTGGAAAAAACCGTCTTGTTTCTTTAACTTAACAACTAACTACAGTATCCATTTTCTGAACAGTTGAAATATCTAGTACTCGTTAATTATTAATGATACAAGAATAATGTTGTTACACCACATCATACACAAGTATGTTGTCTTTCTCCAATACACCTACAATCAGACTGGAATGTTTAACATCATAACAGATGGCCTGACATCGAGTATCAAACTTTAGTATCTCTCCAATCATCTTACAGTCAGGAGTAAGCTGTACAACATTCTTAGAGTGATACCCACATACAAGCACATTTCCATTCTCTGTTAAACATACATCACTAGCACTCTGTAACTCAGAACTGTTGAATACTGCAAGAACCTTTCCATCGCTACCAAGTGCAATAAGTCCCTTATTTAAATCAGCAACATAGATCTTAGAACCATCATTGCTGACAGCTATACTGTAGATGTTAGAGAACACTTCCAGTCCAGACTGGTCTTTGTTGATCTTATGTAGCTTGGTACCTGATACTGTATATATGTATACAGTTGTATCGTCTAAAATGTACAGTTGTCCATCTACATAAGCTAGACCAAAACAGTCATGGTTTGTTTTGATCTGTTTTGTTGCAACCATTTTCGTTCCAAGGGAGACAAACTGAATGTTATTATGACCACCACAGCTTACAGCCACTTCCTGGTTACTGATGGAGCATACTTGATATAGATAACCAGGTACATCACAATAGTCTGTCACATAGTATGTTGTATTGTCAACACATTTTAGCTTACTGTTGCTATGATCAGCAAGTATTATTGTCCCATTCTCAAGGACACATGCACTGTAAATACTACATTTTTTACTGTCTGATGGTATTCCAACATTGTATTGCTTCTTCTCTATAACTTTTAGCAATGTATTGCCTGGTCTCTTATTGCTAGCTTCCATACTTACAGCAGTTGTCTCCCTTTTACTATTATCATTCTGTCCGTCATCACTTGCTTTGGTTTCTTCTAGTTGACCAAGTAGATTCAGTTCATTTAACACTACCGTTAACTTTTTCTCAGGTACAAATTTCACTTCTCTAACTGTTGGTTCATCTTTAATTTCAGCAATATACCTTTCAGTCCTGTCAACAACATTTTTACCTTTCTTCATGCTGACAAACATCTGTGATACATTATTGTCAGCAGTAGATAGGTTGTCTTTAGCTGATAAAACTTTCATTTTGGTCGTATGGATCTGATGCATTTGCTCATCCAGTTTATCCAGTTCCGATTTATATTTTTCATTTACTTCGCTTAAAGAGTTCTGTTCAAGTATGTCAAGTCTTTCATTTATCTCTTGTCTAAATTCTTTTATCTTTTCCAATCGCATGTCCTTACTTTTCAGAAACCGTTCTTTTTCTTGCTTAAACTTTGCATATTTGTCTGTCATTACATCTGCAGCTGTCCCAAGTTTCTGGTTAATATCTTTGGGGCCTAGTGTGTCTGTGTTATTTTGGAGAAAGTCTGGTATGAAGAATGTGTTTCGACAAGATCTAAGAAAGATAGAAGATATTTTATATTTCCTTATGTTTTATATCTTTTTATGCTATGAAAAGATACTGCAATCATTAGTCATGAAATGTCATTAAGCATTATAATTTAAACTAGAGGGTAAAGATGGCTCAATATCGCTCACCTGAGACCTTAAGAGTGTTCCTTTGATTTAGTTTATACTTATTTATTTTAGCTCGATTGTGAAGAAAGCTTGTAGCTTACACTCGAGTCCACTTCCTGGAAAAATCAGTACAAGTGTCACATGAGAAAGTACGCTTGTGATCCCGGTTGGGCTCGAACCCGCAACCTCCGGGATGAGCGGCCGACACCTTAATTTCCACATCATCTGTGTGACCTTGATTCGAACTTGTTTAGAGAAAACACTGACCAAATTTGATAAAGATTGGGTAATAAGTGCGGCCACTTAAAGGGTATGACAAGGTTGTCCATTGATTTGACAATGTGACCTAGTTTTTCACCCCAGGTCATCGAGATTTGAACTTTCGCGAAAAATAATTAAAAAAAAATTCTGAACATTTTTCAGGATGATCGGGTGGTAAGGTCATCTCTCTGGCATAAACACGATTTTTCTATGATTTCTCCTGGTGACCTCGTTTTTAATCTAAGATGACCTCAATTTGACCAAACTGACTAATTTCACGAAGATCAATATAAAATGGCAACTTCTTTTGCATACACATGTTTTTTTCTAAGATTTTGCCGGTGACCTAGTCTTTGACCTCAAGATGACCCATATTCAATTCGACCTAGATTTCACAAGACTGTCATACTGACCAAGTTTCGTGAAGATCCAGTGGAAAATGGAACCTGTATTGAAAACACAAGGCTTTTATATGTTTCGAACTTGTGACCTAGTTTTTAAACCCAGACTATTTGTATTTGATTTCGACCTTGATATATGCAAAGGATACATTTGTAAAACAAAAAAAAGGGTATGGATAAACTCTTATTTCCATTGTGGTCCTTTGAATATACATGTAGTGTTATATCATATATGACAATGCGAGCAATAAAATCACAGCAAATGGTATTGAAAATAAATGGTATTGGTATTTCATCAAGGCAGTCATTTTGACCAAGTTTCATGAAGAATTAGTGAAAAATGCAGTCTCTATTTGATACACAAGCTAAAATGTTGACGGACACACGGAAACACGTACGGACATACGTACGGATGAACAGACCGACAGACACCAGGCGATCACAATAACTCACCTGAAGCACTTTGTGCTCAGGTGAGCTAAAGGTAAAAAATATATCTGCATGATCTACCATAAAACTACAGAAATTCGACTTTGTAACCTAATATACTCTGCAAGAACGATGTGTGCCCAAAGCAAATGTTGCCCTTTGTAATCATTTAGGCCTACTGATATGTGTCCTTTCCTTCTAATATTGCAAGGGTCGATTCCGAGTCTGACCTATGTGCTTCGGTTTAATTGTACACACAGTCAACCATTGAAATGCTCTTAGCGAGAAACGATTTCGGTCTGACTTAGGTCTATAAAGATTTTAGGTTTCGTATATTTTATTGTATTATTTCAAAGATAAATATGTTTATCCGAAAGTCCAATTTTCACAAAATTTGACCTTTGGCCTTAAATTTGACCTTGACCTCTATAACTTAAAATAACCATGATTACACATTGAAAAAAGAAACTAGAATGTGAAGTGAAAATGTTGTTAATCTGTACATACACGACAAAGAAGTGACAGATAATGGTACATTTGCTTGTTTTGTACATTAGGTGGCCACTTTGGACGCCATCTTGGATGTCTGCCGACTCCTATCATTTGGTTAAAATGAACTTCCGTTTCATATCATACGGAAACTGGCTAGCATTTTGATGTGTGACACTCATTGTTAGATTTGACGGACCGGTTAGGTGTTCTCAACCGCAGGGTATTTGCTACACTACAAGCGAGGAACGAATTCGGCCTGTTTTAAACACAAAAAAACATTAAATGATGACTAATCAAAAGTCTTAAAATGAAAAGTGAAGATTTACTTGTGATCAACGGCAATGCACGTAGAACAACCAACTACGTCATGATTCTGGCAGAACATGTCCACGTGTTTATGACGGTGTCTGTCACAGCGTTCTGTCGGTACCATCTGTAGCCTTTGACTTTGTCCCGGCTGAAACTGTTCCTGGTAAAGGATCTTGTGTCTGGATAACGGTGGAATTTCATCGTGAAACTTGACACAACTTGAACAGTAATATTCCTGACAATCTACACAGAACTTGGTGGCTTCGGTATTCTTGTTTTTATGTTTACACAAACAGCAAAGTAAATCGAAAGTTTCATCTGAAAGTAAGCTTGAATCATTTACACCCTTAGTCGCCATTTTGTTAAAAACTGTTTAGATCACATGCTATTTATTTACATTAAGTACCCTTATCTGAGTTGGCTTTCCTTGTTCAGTCTATTTGCACGCGTATTTAACAACTACACTATAACACATACAGCACAATAAATAAAAAGTTTCATCCGAAAGTTGCACCACCTATCGTCATTTTGGTAAATATTAAATAGTATGACAGTATGTGCTTCAATAGCTATTTATTTTGATTTGTATTGTATAGCCTTCATTCAAACGTCGACAATCTGAAACATGACACTACTGCTGATCTCATGGATCTACAAATTTATAAACTACAATAGGCCTATTTCACAAGTTCATATTGAATGTCCCTACCTGTTTTCAACTCAACTTCACTCAAATTCCACAAGTATTGTGTGAAATATTATTTTATATTTTATTATTACATTCATGATTCTTCTTCGTTATAGTTTACACAAACAGCACAGTAAGTCAAAAGTTTCATCTGAGAAAAAATCTTGTATTATTTTATTTAGACCTCCGACCTAATTTAATTAAGACTTTATTCACTTGATTTTTATTTACATTTGATCAGGGATCTATATGTGTAAGTAGGTCAGCGATTTGATAAAAAAAAATCAAAGATGACATTCCTTTTGCATGTGTGTGTGTATACCTGATACCCTGTTCACATTAACGCTACGACCTCCGTACGAGTTGGGTTTCAGTCGAAATTTTGCAAAATCGCACGAAGTCAGTACTGACATCATTGAGTCTTTCGAGCATCGTACGGACTTTTTTTAACTCGTAGATGACCCCCGATTTCTCGCCAAGTAGCTAGTACAAATTTTCAAAGTCGGGAGCAGCTCGTAAGGGCCCGTCACCGCAAGGGCCCCGGTAGAGCTCATATGGGCATCGCACGATATCTGTGTGGATTTTGAATTACGTGAGGCCTGAAAGAGTTTGCCAGTGCTCGCACGCCTCGATCGCAGGGGAGTCGCACGGGCAACATAGGATGTTCGTACGATACTATGGACACCGGTTTGGGAACTTGCAATGTCCGCACGCAGGTCGTTACGTTCACCGTATGGGCTTTCGTGCGGTATTCTTGGCGATTTTATCTTAAAATGAGAAATATAAAGATATCGCCGAACTTGTGTTTTGTTATTGAACGGACACCGTGCGGACACCGTACGAACACACGTGCATTGTACGAGGTACGTCCGAGCTCCTTACATGCTCCGCTCGACCTGTGTGTGATGTCAGTACGGATATCCTACGATTGCAGCCTCCCAAAGATCGTACGGGGCCCGTAGTCATGTGACGACCAGAAGCTACGACTGTACAGAGACCGTACGGATTTTAAAAGTTGGTGGAATCGTACGATTTTATAAAGCTACGGACATCGTACGGAAATGTGACCGAGACATTTACTGAAATTCACTGTAAAAGCCAGTTTAAAATTCATGCACATGTACAGTCAGTGCTGCCTGAAGGAACCAGCAATGAGATACATTAAATTCGGCCACTTTATGTACCAGACTGCTTAATACATGTGTATTTAATTTCAAGGTCATTTGGCTCAAGTCATAATTATCTTCTCAAGACAGAGGGGGCTTCTATACTGAAATAACCACTAACATTGGTTAAACTTCAAACGACTAGATCTATGTTCTATTTATAATTAGAAAATGCTGCTGCTACCTCTTGATCAATGTATTTTGTACAACAGACAGACTAAGGATGCGTCTTTTCAATGATATGTTCATCCCATTACACGTACTCGAGCTGGATTCTATATTTGCAATAATATAATAACATTAGTTTCATGAATCCGTTGGCAATATCTCTTTACCACTGACAAGATCTAGTTTCATGGAATAAGTTGATTCTCCACTGGACTCTTGTCAATATACTCATGCACATTAACGCATACAGTTTAATTTAACCTTACAAGTCGAGAAATTCAAAGGGAAGCAACTCTGAAAAAACTCAATTCAGCAAACACGTACCGTCATAGTTTTGACAGAACATGTCTTCATTTTCACAAAAGTGACTTTTGTGGTTTCATTTTTAGCCATGAAAAGGTTTCGCCATACATTTCCCCCATGAACTTTGACAATCAAGGAACGTGTGAAGAAACGAGTAAAAAGGATAATATCCCCTGGCAAAACTTTTGTATAACGGCCACCTTGAGACAAGTCTGTATCGTTGAGAAATTGCCAAAAACTACTGATTTAAACAATACTTTCGGCTACGTTTCTATGACAGAATTTCGGTTTTTATGTAGCTAGAAACACGCTAGCGGCCCGAGTTTATAATCCTAGTATAATAAGACGACAGATTAGAAAGGAAAATAGAAAAACTACTGAGTTCAGACTATAGAATTAACATTCGTTTTATGAAAAAATATACAGAGCATGACAATTAACTGGTATATAGAGTAACTATCTCCCGTGTATTTCTAGTGTCCTATTCGCTCTTTCGTCGTCTTACTGTTTCTGCAATGCAGCATTACATTTATGACCTGGACTTTTGACTTGGAAATGTATTAAACAACACAAATACAGTGTACCAAGTTGGTTTCATCTAGTGAAATCGAAGAACGTGCAATACCATTCAGGCTTCGCTTGAAAAATTCTTTGTTTGCCCTTTTTCGACCCTCAATATTTATTATCCGAGCATCAGAATAAAGTTTTGTTATGCATGTTGTTATATAGGTTCATGTGGTTTAAGGTCAGGATCACAGGGGCATGAAAGTTGAAAGATTTTTGTCTGCTATTCATGTCCAAAACTCGTAAGCATAAGTATGAAATGTACTTATGCAAACTACAATTTGGTGTCATATAGTAAAAGTTCATGGTCACAGGGGCCTGAAATACGAAGAAAAGTTTGTCCATTCTTCATCTACAAAACCTCTTGCTGGATTTTCATTAAACTTGGTGGGAAGCATCAGTATGAAATGTAGTAAAGTTGTGCATAATGCAATTTGGAGTAATCATATGGTCGGGGGTCACAGTTATGTAAATAGAAAATCTTGTCTACTCTTCGTCTCCAAAACCCCTTGTTAGATTTTCGTCAGACGTGGTGTAAGGCATCAGTAGGAAGTGTAGTTGTGCATATTATTATTTTGGGTGACTGGGGTAAGACACCCCAGCTAGTTTAAGTTATGGAAGGCGCGGTCCTACCCCAGTGAGTTTTTTTTTTCGGGACAAAAGGGGCCAAGGGGGAGACTAGTGTTTTTTAGTTGAATTTGTATTAAGCAATCAATAAAGGGGTTGTCGGAAATAGCGCTCATTTGTATGTTATATGATTATGACGTTATTTTGACGCCATACTTTGCGTGACGTATTGTACGTCACTTCCTATGTTTTGTATGTGTATTACGAGTTACGATACGGAATAGAAGTTGAAAGCAGACACAACGTGTTGTTCATTCTTTGAATTACTCAACAACCTCAAACCATTTCGATATTGGTGCCGTGACGAAAAAACATGAAGTTAGAGAAATTACGTTCGATCCGCGAAGGACATTACAAAGTTATTTCGAGTCAGTTGGAGAAAATCGAAAAAGCGAAAGAAAATTCAGATTGGATTCAGTTCAACACTATCATTGATTTGATATCGCAGAAACTTGAAACGATAAAATCATTCAATGAGAAAATTTTAGAAGTAACAGAAGTGGCAGAAATCGAAGAAGAAATTCTAAGTGCAGAGGAGTTTTGTTTGGATATCGAAGTGAAACTACGGCATTTGAAGGACATTAACAGAAGTTCACAAATCACAGCAGACGAGAACACGACCAGGAATGATGATGGAATTAATACTAACAATTCAACGCAGTCATCATTAAATCAAACATCGCATCGTGATCAAAACGTGAGTACATCTTATTCTAACGCATCGTTGTATCAGAGACTTCCAAAGTTATCACTTCCAGTATTCAGTGGCGATATTCTTGAGTGGCAAAGCTTTTGGGATTCTTATAATTCAACAGTTCATCTCAACCCCAATCTTACGGAAGTACAGAAGTTTAGTTACTTAAAGTCACAGCTTGAGGGCAGCGCAGCTCAAGTTATTCAAGGATTCGCACTGACGCATGCAAATTATATTCAAGCAGTTGATCTATTAAAGGAGAGATTCGGACAAACTCATAAAATCATTCATGCTTACATACAAGCATTACTCAATTTGCCAGCGCCAAGTAATACACTGCACAGCATGAGAAATTACATCGACAAATTAGAAACGTATGTTCGAGGTCTCGAGTCTTTAGGTCAGTGTCAAAGTACATACGGAACACTATTAGTGCCAGTGATTATTGACAAACTTCCGGCAGATACTCGCAAGAATTTAGCACGTGAACATGGAAACGACAATTGGCAGTTAGAAAATCTACGAAGAGCATTATATCGAGAATTGAACATAATGGAAGCGGGACAGTTAACTGAAACTGCAGATACCTATGGAACTACAGCATCATTTTTCACGAGCGCACGATACAAATCGAAAACCGGAAGTAAACGGAAATCCACCCACACAGTGCGCACTGATATGAGACAGTGCATTTACTGTAATGAAAATCATCATCCAAACAATTGTTCAAAGATTACGGATGTGAAAATTCGAAAGGACATTATTAAGAAGAAACAATTATGTTTTAATTGTTTAAAAGGTCATCAAGTCGTCCAATGCCGCTCGAATTTCAGATGTTTGAAATGTAAAAGAAAACACCATACCAGTATCTGCGAAGGTGTGCAAGATTCGAGAATAAACAATGGCAACAGCAACCAAACACATACTTTAACAGCAAATGGAACCCAGGTTCAATCAGAGGCAGCAATTTTACATACTACAGTAGAACCTCGACCAGATGTACTCCTGAAAACCGCCGTTGCTCAAGTCTGTACTGACAAACAATACGCACAGGCAAACATTCTATTCGACGAAGGATCTCAACGTTCATTTATAACAGAGAAACTAGCAGAAAGACTGAATGTAAAACCCAATGGAAGCACTGCTATCAGTTTGGCAGCATTTGGAGATTCGTCGCAGAAACTACGACATCTAAAAAATACAACTATATATCTACTTACCGATACAGGTGCCAAGATACCTCTTCAAGTGATGATAGTTCCCACAATTGCCGTCCCATTACGTAACATTCCACAGAACGTGACGTCATTACCACATCTTAGAAGCTTGAAGTTAGCGCATCCCGTGATAGATGATGACAAATTCGAGATATCTTTGTTAGTAGGAGCTGACCATTATTGGAACATCGTAGGAAATCAGACGATTCGAGGAAACGGTCCAACAGCAGTAAGTTCAAGCATCGGTTATCTATTGTCAGGTCCAGCTCAAATCTCCGGCGCCATGGTACAGTCATGTTTTGCCTTGAATGTGATGACTACAGACTTAGAGAGATTTTGGAAATTAGAATCTATTGGAATCAACGCGGAAGAAGATGAAAATATAGATACGTTACAGGCATATCAGAAGAGTGCTATCAAGTTCATTGACGGGAAATATGAAGGAAAATTACCCTGGAAAGATGACCACGCCCCTCTACCCACAAACTACGAAGTGACCAAGAGAAGAACAGAATCACTTATTAGACGACTTCGCAGAGAACCAAAGATTTTACAGAAGTATGCAGAGATAATAGACGAACAAGAGAACAGAGACTTCATAGAAAAGATTAGCGAGAATGAGAAATCAACCAATCAAGTACATTATATACCCCATCATGCAGTAAAGAAAGATTCAGCCACAACACCTATACGCATAGTCTATGACTGCAGTTGCCGAGAATCAGCACAGTCTCCTAGCTTAAACGACTGTCTTGACTCTACTCCGCCCACATTAAATGACTTGTCACATATAATAGTTCGATTCCGACTTGGGAAATATGCAGTTTCAACAGATATAGAGAAGGCTTTCCTAAATGTTAGACTTAATAAAGAAGATAGAGACGTAACAAGATTTCTGTGGTTGAGCGATCCGAGTAATCCAGACAGTCCATTAGCGACATACAGATTTAAAGTTGTTCTCTTCGGTGCCACGTGCTCACCTTTCATACTCAATGCAACTTTACTCAAGCACCTAGAAAACAACGCCAGTAGTCCTGTCAGCAGAATTCTGAAGCGAGACCTGTACGTAGATAACATATTATCTAGCTTTCAAACAGAAGACGAAGTTTTGCAGTACTTCCGGAAAACAAGAGACCTGATGATGCAAGGAGGATTTAATTTGAGGTCATGGGCATCAAACAGCAAAAGCCTGCAATTAGTTGCTACAGAAGAAGGTGTCCTTGACAACAGTAAAATCACAAAGATTCTAGGCATGCTTTGGCTCACCGACACAGACGAGATATCATACCCAGATAGAGACATTCCAGAAACCCCAAAAGTGACAAAACGTGCTATTTTACAGTACACATCAAGAGTCTATGACCCACTTGGTTTACTTAGTCCAGTATTAATACGTGCAAAAATTCTTCTACAAGAACTATGGCAAGGCAAATACGCATGGGATACAGTCTTATCAGACGACATGCAACAAAAATGGATCAGTCTAGCACGTGACATAAACAACGTAAGAAATATCAGAATTCCACGCCGTCTCTTCAACAGATCCGTTGCAGACGACAATTACTCAGTAGCAGACGACAATACACCACATGTATTCGTAGATGCAAGTATCCAGGCTTATGGTGCATCAGCTTACCTTTGCAGAAAACATGAATCATCACTAGTAATGGCCAAGTCACGTGTCGCGCCATTGAAGAAATTAACTTTACCAAAATTGGAGCTTATGGCAGCAGTTATAGGTGCACGTCTAGCAAACCATCTTCTACAAGCGGTTGAAGTGAAAGATGTTACCTTTTGGTCTGACAGCCAAATTGTGTTACACTGGTTGAATACCTCAAGATCAATGCCCAGATTCGTCCATAACAGAGTTGCGGAGATAAGAAATATTACACTCAACCGGAAGTGGAAATATTGTCCTACTCAGCACAATCCAGCCGACCTTCTTACAAGAGGTATAACAGCTAGCCAGTACAAAAACAACAAACTATGGATGTATGGTCCAGACTGGTTAACAATCCAAAGTCAGTGGCCTATTTGGAAGCAGTCACAAGCTATCACCATGACAACCATAAGCGATGATACCATAGAATCAGAACAAGAGCCGTTACATCTATCCAACATACTCAAAGAAGGTATACACAAGATAATGTCTATTGCCAAATATAGTAGCTACAGAAAGTTGGTTCGTGTTACGGCGTACATACTTAGGTTCATACACAATTGCAGA
>JAFMSR010000050.1:115151-176112 GCA_022818135.1 Saxidomus purpurata
ACAGAACGCTGTGACAGACACCGTCATAAACACGTGGACATGTTCTGCCAGAATCATGACGTAGTTGGTTGTTCTACGTGCATTGCCGTTGATCACAAGTAAATCTTCACTTTTCATTTTAAGACTTTTGATTAGTCATCATTTAATGTATATTTGTGTTTAAAACTTAAGTCAGGCCGAAATTGTTTCTCGCTTGTAGTGTAGCAAATACCCTGCGGTTGAGAGCACCTAACCGGTCCGTAAAATCTAACAATGAGTGTCTTACATCAAAATGCTAGCCAGTATCCGTATGATATAAAACGGAAGTTCATTTTATCCAAATGGTAGGAGTCGACAGACATCCAAGATGGCGTCCAAAGTGGCCACCTAATGTACAAAACAAGCAAATAACTTCTTTGTCGTGTATGTACAGATTAACAACATTTTCACTTCACACTCTAGTTTCTTTTTTTTAATGTGTAATCATGGTTATTTTAAGTTATAGAGGTCAAGGTCAAATTTAAGGCCAAAGGTCAAATTTTGTGAAAATTGGACTTTCGGATAAACGTATTTATCTTTGAAATAATACAATAAAATATACGAAACCTAAAATCTTTATAGACCTAAGTCAGACCGAAATCGTTTCTCGCTAAGAGCATTTCAATGGTTGACTGTGTGTACAATGAAACCGAAGCACATAGGTCAGACTCGGAATCGACCCTTGCAATATTAGAAGGAAAGGACACATATCAGTAGGCCTAAATGATTACAAAGGGCAACATTTGCTTTGGGCCCACACCGATTCTTGCAGAGTATATTAGGTTACAAAGTCGAATTTCTGTAGTTGTATGGTAGATCCTGCAGATATATTTTTTACCTTTAGCACACCTGAGCACAAAGTGCTTCAGGTGAGCTATTGTGATCGCCTGGTGTCTGTCGGTCTGTTCACTCGTACGTATGTCCGTACGTGTTTCCGTGTGTCTGTCAACATTTTAGCTTGTGTATCAAATAGAGACTGCATTTGTCACTAATTCTTCATGAAACTTGGTCAAAATGACTGCCTTGATGAAATACCAATACCATTTCTTTTCAATACCATTTACTGTGATTTTATTACTTGCATTGTCATATATGATATAACACTACATGTATATTCAAAGGACCACAATGGAAATAAGAGTTTATCCATACTCTTTTTTTTTGTTTTACAAATGTATCCTTTGCATATATCAAGGTCGAAATCAAATACAAATAGTCTGGGTTTAAAAACTAGGTCACAAGTTCGAAACATATAAAAGCCTTGTGTTTTCAATACAGGTTCCATTTTTCACTGGATCTTCACGAAACTGGGTCAGTATGAAATCTAGGTCGAATTGAATATGGGTCATCTTGAGGTCAAAGACTAGGTCACCGGCAAAATCTTAGAAAAAACATGTGTATGCAAAAGAAGTTGCCATTTTATATTGATCTTCGTGAAATTAGTCAGTTTGGTCAAATTGAGGTCATCTTTGATCTAAAACGAGGTCACCAGGAGAAATCATAGAAAAATCGTGTTTATGCCATAGAGATGACCTTACCACCCGATCATCCTGAAAATTGTTCAGAATGTTTTTTTAAATTATTTTTCGGGAAAGTTCAAATCTCGATGACCTGGGGTGAAAAACTAGGTCACATTGTCAAATCAATGGACAACCTTGTTATACCCTTTAAGAGGCCGCACTATTACACAATCTGGTCAGTGTTTTCTCTCAACAAGTTCGAATCAAGGTCACACAGATGATGTAGAAATTAAGGTGTCGGCCGCTCATCCCGGAGGTTGCGGGTTCGAGCCCAACCGGGATCACAACCGTACTTTCTCATATGACACTTGTACTGATTTTTCCAGGAAGTGGACTCGAGTGTAAGCTACAAGCTTTTAATTATAATGCTTAATGACATTTCATGACTAATGATTGCAGTATCTTTTCATAGCATAAAAAGATATTAAACATAAGGAAATATAAAATATCTTCTATCTTTCTTAGATCTTGTCGAAACACATTCTTCATACCAGACTTTCTCCAAAATAACACAGACACACTAGGCCCCAAAGATATTAACCAGAAACTTGGGACAGCTGCAGATGTATTGACAGACAAATATGCAAAGTTTAAGCAAGAAAAAGAACGGTTTCTGAAAAGTAATGACATGCGATTGGAAAAGATAAAAGAATTTAGACAAGAGATAAATGAAAGACTTGACATACTTGAACAGAACTCTTTAAGCGATGTAAATGCAAAATATAAATCGGAACTGGACAAACTGGATGAGCAAATGCATCAGATCCATACGACCAAAATGAAAGTTTTATCAGCTAAAGATGACCTATCTACTGCTGGCAGTAATGTATCACAGATGTTTGTCAGCATGAAGAAAGGTAAAAATGTTGTTGACAGGACTGAAAGGTATATTGCTGAAATTAAAGATGAACCAACAGTTAGAGAAATGAAATTTGTACCTGAGAAAAAGTTAACGGTAGTGTTAAATGAACTGAATCTACTTGGTCAACTAGAAGAAACCAATGCAAGTGATGACGGACAGAATGATAATAGTAAAAGGGAGACAACTGCTGTAAATATGGAAGCTAGCAATAAGAGACCAGGCAATACATTACTAAAAGTTAAAGAGAAGAAGCAATACAATGTTGGAATACCATCAGACAGTAAAAAATGTAGTATTTACAGTGCATGTGTCCTTGAGAATGGGACAATAATACTTGCTGATCATAGCAACAGTAAGCTAAAATGTGTTGATAATACAACATACTATGTGACAGACTATTGTGATGTACCTGGTTATCTATATCAAGTATGCTCCATCAGTAACCAGGAAGTGGCTGTAAGCTGTGGTGGTCATAATAACATTCAGTTTGTCTCCCTTGGAACGAAAATGGTTGCAACAAAACAGATCAAAACAAACCACGACTGTTTTGGTCTAGCTTATGTAGATGGACAACTGTACATTTTAGACGATACAACTGTATACATATATACAGTATCAGGTACCAAGCTACATAAGATCAACAAAGACCAGTCTGGACTGGAAGTGTTCTCTAACATCTACAGTATAGCTGTCAGCAATGATGGTTCTAAGATCTATGTTGCTGATTTAAATAAGGGACTTATTGCACTTGGTAGCGATGGAAAGGTTCTTGCAGTATTCAACAGTTCTGAGTTACAGAGTGCTAGTGATGTATGTTTAACAGAGAATGGAAATGTGCTTGTATGTGGATATCACTCTAAGAATGTTGTACAGCTTACTCCTGACTGTAAGATGATTGGAGAGATACTAAAGTTTGATACTCGATGTCAGGCCATCTGTTATGATGTTAAACATTCCAGACTGATTGTAGGTGTATTGGAGAAAGACAACATACTTGTGTATGATGTGGTGTAACAACATTATTCTTGTATCATTAATAATTAACGAGTACTAGATATTTCAACTGGTCAGAAAATGGATACTGTAGTTAGTTGTTAAGTTAAAAAAACAAGACGGTTTTTTCCAACAATTTAACATGCATTCGTCAGCATTTCTTGAAAATATATTGTGACAGCTAAAGTCCTAGGATCTTTTTTAATTTACTGACATTGTAAAATAAATATACTGATAGGATAATAATAGAACCATGTTCTATTCACTCTTAAAACAATGTTGACTTATTTATTTCTTTTGTATTGAAGTCGCTTTTTCACGAAAAAACAGTCGCCAGTAAGCATTTTTTTTTATTTTTTGCAAAATCATTGATAAAATACTGCTCAATATTTCTAACATGTACATCGATTAAAGATTAATAAAGTAGTTATGAATCTTTTTGGTACAAATAAAGGTCATTTCTCCCGGCAAGACATCTTTCTTTGTAAAATAAAAGCTACCTGGGATTTTAAGATGATATGAATGGAATGTGCAAGGTTTGATATTTGAACTGTATGTATTATTTCAATAAATATTGTTTAGATGTGTTCCCTTTTTTACCATTATCCAAACAAAACCAGCTACAAGTAAACAGCAATACTACCATGTATAACATGTTTAATATAAAAACTTAAATTTCTGCACCTCAACTCTGCCAAATTTCTTAAAACAGACTTCTTCGTGTTTCAATATGAACAGCAGCATTTTGTTCTGTAAGAATTTATTAACTGAATAGCAAACTTTGCAAATAATGATCAGACTGTATTGTCTACTAACAATTACTCTATGTAATTTTGTAATATTTCCAGTAGTAAAATGATTCAAAGGTCAAACAAGTGTTTGTAAAATATTTGATACATCTTGTTTCAGGTTTTGAAATAAATCACATTACACGCAAAACACATGTACATGTACTACCATTTTACAGACATTATATAAGAGTGTTAGGTCTGAGTGCAGATAACAACTTATTTAAAAAAAGATTTTTCTCTTCAAAATACAAATCTATTACTCGGTATACATGGTGACATAACGTCGTTAACCATTGAAAACAATCTCTAACCTGGACAAATGGGAACTTCTTTTACATCAAATGAGCAAACTGGAAAGCAAATATGATTCAAAACGCTAGCTTAAAATTTCATACATTTATTTCTACATTCGAGAGAAACTGCATGAAAACTATTTCATAAAAGCAGCTTATATAAGTTTTCCTTTCCAACAACTTCATCAGAATTGATAATGCCACCTAAATCAGAATGAACACTTTGGTATCTAAGTCACATTGTATACACCTGGACATGCAATACTCAACCAGGACGAGTTACAGCAGATCATATTTAATAATGAAAGTCACAGACAAGTAAGATGATATGTCATAAGGATCCCATCTCGTTACATCATCTTCCCTATACTCAGCAGCTGTCAATTTCCTCCTCCCAGGAATTTACATTCAAGTAAAAGTTTTTCATTTTGTAATGGCACCAATTTTAAAATTGTTCAAGACTTCATTTCATTTCAGATACAAGAGTCTGTTTCATCTCTTTTTATTCACCATTGCCAAAATAAGTTCAAAAAAAAAAAAAAAAAAAAAAAAAGAAAACCACCCCCCAAAAAACCCCCCCCCCCAAAACCCACCCCCCCCCCCCCAAAGTTTGGTCGCTAAGTTTCTGCCATCAATTTGTTCCATGTCAATTTCTTTAAAAGTTCCACTCAGATTTAGCCATTTAGGGTCCACTAAAGCTGCCATACTCGGTTCAATGCAACTCTTGTCATCTAATTTTAGATACACGTGCAGTCCTGTGGTAGGTCCACTTCTAACTGATAACATCCTGCAAAGTGACTTCTAATTATGATCTGCACTGTCTGCTTTTAAATTTTCAGTGAACATCCCTTTGAACAATGAATGGCCATGTCAAAATTGCAATGACAGACAAGTCCATTTTCAAGAAATTCATAATAATTTCACAATTTTTATTTAAAAGACAGCCATACTTTTCTCAATACATACTATTTTTCAGACTTACTGTGAAGCTTTTCATTGGCAGACCATTACTTGTTAAATGAAAGGAAAGACAAATGCACTGTCATAAAACTTCTGCAATTTTGACATGGGCACTCGTATTAAACAATTGTTTTCGTTAGTAGGTGCAACAAGCTGTATGAAGGATCGCCCATCTCAAATTACTAAATCATAAGTGTAAGAGTTTAATGCCTCTTGCAACCGTATTTTGGTCATTTTAACAGGCGGTCAGTTTACGCAACCATCGTTCCCTGGAAACCAGAACTAGACTCCCATCCTCCATAAGAAACTGCCAACTTTCTCACATAAAGAGACATGATCCGTAGCAGGGCTCAAACCCATGACCCTCAATCTTTGAGAGGTTACAGTGATTTCAACTCAGCTACTCTAACCACTTGATCAGTGAACCAAATAATGAAACTTGAAATTTACCTATCATTATTTGGTGCTACAAGCTGTATGGATGAGGCAGTAGCAAAATCTTCCATCTCCCCGACACCACTGCAACCGTTGTAACTGAGAATCTGCCAGCCAATCAACCGTGCAAGATTCTGTGACAGCGAAATATGATGCTGAGACACCTGGAATTGGAAAAACAAGTTTTATTTGTTAGACTACAGACATATTCTTTACAATGATAAAACTGATGCAAGGAAACTGTATGTTCCCTATATTAAACATCTGAAGTATCCAAAGACAAATGTATATGTAGATGAAAAATGTACCAACAAATCGAAGAGTAATGTTCCTGAACTGCACATTTTTTTTTGACATGCTGAATGCTAAGCTAAAGTCTTTGGAACAGATTTTACTAGCTCACTGAATTCACTACATGAAGCCAAGTTTGCTATCTGTGCAAATTTAATAAGCGCCATCAGTAATGTTTTGACCATTGGAACTTTCCCCCTGTCACACCTTTTATACAAGACAGTGTTTGTTTTTAGTGTTAAGCAACCCTTCAACAGCACTTTCAGTTATTAATAAACAAGTAATTCACATGACGATTGTTCTTAAGACGGATCACTACTTCCCATCCTCTGTATGATATTTTCCAATGTTATTCTATACTAATTTATTTACTGTCGACTGCAAAACAAGTTTTTACAAATTCTATTTATCGCTCTCGGGACTAACTCCAGATTAAATCAACATCGAAGAGACTGAGAGGCAATGATGAATTATCTGTGTCTTGCCTAAGGCCCTACCACTACTTACTTGGGCACTGGCTGG
Source organism: Saxidomus purpurata (assembly GCA_022818135.1). Lineage (NCBI taxonomy): Eukaryota > Metazoa > Mollusca > Bivalvia > Venerida > Veneridae > Saxidomus > Saxidomus purpurata. The sequence goes on from JAFMSR010000050.1 coordinate 121,837, forward strand.
GACCAAACCCAGGACCATCCAATCCAGAGGCAAACACGCTACCACAGCACAAAGGAGGCTCCATTTATTCTTACATAAAGTATCAAATTGGCTCAAACTCTCGGCCCTAAATTAATGAAAAGTCTAGTGACAATTTCTGGTCAGGACCTTAACCACTCTATCATGAAGGCAGATCTAAATTAGACAATGTACAGCTGGTCTGGTCCTGTTTAACTGAACACTTGCAGTGAGCACCTGTTTTCAATCCATCACTTTTACTATATCAGTCCATCTATTTTGAAAGAACACACATTTCTACTAAATGTAAGTATCTAGATGTCTTACATTACCATTTATGATATACCCCTTTAATGATTGCTTAATACAAACTCAACTAAAAAACACTTGTCTCCCCTATGGCCCCTTCTCTCTCAAAGAAAACACTCACTGGAAAAATGAGATATTCTTTTGCATCAAATGAGCAAACTGGAATGCAGAAATGATTTAAAATACTAACTAAATAGTTCATGCATTTATATTCTACATCTGAAATAAACTGAAAACTATTTCACAAAAGCAGCTGAAGTTTTCCTTACCAACAATGTTATCAGAATTTATAATACCACCTATATCAGAATGAACACTTTGGTATCTAAGTCACATTGTATACAACAGGACATGCTTTACTCAATTAAAACAGGTTACAGCACGTCATATCTAATAATGAAAGTCATAGACAAGTAAGATGATAAGTTATAAGGATCCCATCTCGTACCATCATCTTCGCCATACTCAGCAGCTGGCAAATGACTCCCATCTTCTGCTTGATAATTTTCTCCTCTCATGAATTTACATTCAAGTGAAAGTTTTTCATTTCGTAATGGCACCAATTTTAAAATATTTTAAGATTCATTTTATTTCTCACGCATGATTCTGTTTCATCTCTTTTTATTCACCATTGCCAAAATAAGTTCAAGTTTGGTCGCCAAATTTCTGCCATCAATTTATTCCATGTCAATTTCTTTAAAAGTTCCACTCAGATTTAGCCATTTAGGGTCCACTAAAGCTGCCATACTCGGTTCAATGCTACTCTTGTCATCTATTTTCAGATGCACATGCAGTCCTGTGGTTGGTCCACTTCTTACTGATAACATCCTGCAAAGAATATTACAGCATTGATAGACAATTTTGTCTTATCAGGATTCTGATGACCAGTAATTCTGCCTTAACAACCACAACAGATCATGATCGGACAGTTGAAACTGTGACTTCTGTTTATGATCTGCATTGTTTGCTATTGTAGGGTTAACGCACGTTTTTTCGTGTTATAACATCTGCAGAACCCCGAGGGATGGTTGGTGCCCGAGCCCGTTAGGGCCACATATTTCGAGTGATTCTGCAGTTGTTTAACACAAAAAAAACGTGCGTAAACGCTATTCTAGCATAAATAGCATAAACAAATCATAAAAATAAAAATGAAACGCTCTTACTGGTACGACGTTCAATAATGCGCGGGACAACGTCCGTATTGTTTACATCATATTTATGACATCACCAGCGGTTTTAAAGCCCGGCATTGTTGACGCCGTACATGATGTAAGACTTGGGAGACAGGTCCATTGTTTACAATGTCCCTGTACTTTGCATAAATGAAACCGGGTTATAACGGCGCGTGAATCTCCCGTTAACACACGTTTTTTCTCCTGTTAAAACACCAGGAAAATGGGCAAAAATAGCACTTTTTATGCTAGAATAAGTTTTAAATAGTCAATAGGCACCCCTAGAAAAATAAATTTTGGTGGCCGCTAATTTTTCTTTCTCATGGTAAGTAATACTTTTTACATGTTTTGAATCAAATGACCAAGGTGTGGACAAGTTATTTACAAATCGCAAAACCGTTATTTCAAGCTCGTATCTTTACTAACAGAAAGGTTATTGAAGCCGTTTCACGTCCAGGTGAAGTACTCGCGAGCAAAAGAGTCAATAATTTTGCTTATAAAATCCCAATTCAACCGAGTGTGGCCTGTTTTCTATCTCGACATCATTCCCTTGTCGTTTCAAATAACATATTTGGCAACCTACGGTACACACAATCGTTGTTAGGTTTCATACGGTCCAAAAAAGATTCTTTAAACACCCGTGTGGTGTCTGGTGTTCACTTTATGCGGTTTTTGTTAGCTGGTTATATTACAAATATTAACCTGCCGGCGGTCTGTAGGCCACGAGCTGTATGATTTGTGTAGTAATTTAAGAAAAGTCAAGCCAGTGGCATTTTTAAAAGGTCCTAGGGTTAATAACTTAAGTTTTTATCATGTAATATTCTTTATATCTTACATTGCTGTAAGAACTCAATATGCATGATAACGTCATTAAACTTAGACCGCATTTAATATCTCAATCATCATGCATAACTGGTCAAATGCTGCAGTTGATTTACGATGGGCTCCTTTATGTTTTAGCGTTTATCAAAGGCCATATTTTCATAACACGAAATACTTTTTCGCGGATTACAGAAGCACAATCTTAGTGCATTGACTTAATAAAAACTTTCATAAGATGGGATGAGCCTCTTTGGAATAGTCATGTTTGTCTTATAACATATAATATGTAAAACGAACATTCTGATATCTATCACGGTAGTGTAATTCAAATGAACAGCGTTGTGCATTAGGGCATGTAATGCACTTTTAAAAAGGAGCTGTTCCAACGAAGGTCATTTTAAATATTAAAATAATATGCAAGTGTGAAAAATCGCTAATAAAGAGCTGTTACCGAAAAAATATTGGCACAGCCACAGTCAGACAACTGCTCTTGACTTTGTGTTGCTTGTTGTTTAACGTCCACTTCAACTGCATGTTTGGTCACTTTAACAGGTGGACAGTTTACTAACACTCGTTCATAGGAAGAGCCAGTATTATATTTCTATCCTCCGTATGAAAATGTCAACTTTCTAAAATAAAGAGACTTGGTCGGTAGCAGAGCTCGAACCGATAACCCTCAACCTATACGAGGTGAATACAAGACTGTGACTCAAATCGATCGATCACGGAGGTGGACTGTTTGTGCTGGTTCGAATCCAGGAAGGCATTATTTTTAAAATTGATACGTCATAGAGAAGTGGCGGTTCAACATAAAGATGCCACAGTAATCTAGATATGCATATTAATTTTCTCTGGAATCACATACTTAGGCTATTTAGCATTTAGTTTCTGTCAATCTCTAAGCAGTCCTCTGTCTGACAGATACCGAAAAAATATTTGCTCGACGAAAATAGCTCATCACGTTACTTTTTAAAGATATTTTCAAAGTACACTTATTTAAGGTAGGTCAGTACCTTTCGTCTGTAAAATTAAAAGTTGTCACATTTGTTTGAAATTTGGTACATGCGTATATCGTGCCCATCTGCGTTGCATGGTAACGTTCTTATTCATGTGACATCACATGACGTCATTTAGCAACGCCATCTCGCGACAGCGTACCGGAAGCATACCGTCATGTGGTTATTGTTATGTTATTTTGTCATTTGTGGACCGACTTTTAATTTTCAATTTTTGCTATAATACTTAAAAAAAAATTCTATCAATCTATGTGCAAACTGTTACATTCTATTTAAGAAAATATTACATTTTCGTCGAAAACGTACAGAAAAAGGTCAGAAACGTCATTTTTCTGCTCAATGAATTTTGGCATTTCAGATAATAACACGAAAAACTAGACGATGAAAGTTTTTTTAAATTTTGACAATTTACTGTTTTTGACATTTGAAACTGAATAATTGAATAAAAATAGGAGGTGTTCGACATTTTTCTGCTCAATGAATTTTGGCATTTCAGATAATAACACAAAAAACTAGACAGTGAAAGTTTTTTAAATTTTGACAATTTACTGTTTTTGACATTTGAAACTGAATAATTGAATAAAAATAGGAGGTGTTCGACTTAGATTTTTCAGTAAGCGCTCTTGAATAATGCCACTATAACGTGAAAAGGTGATGCCGCTTCTAGGCATGAGTATTACTGAGTAAAGTGATCGTTTACGTACACGCAGTGAAAATATCAAACAGTCACTGGACTCATTTTTCATACGTAGCTTCCGAAAACTCCAATATTTTAAAGGATGGAACAAGCAAATTCTCAATAACTCAATTATTACCTATATATTTATGGCAAAATACTCTACCAGCCTACTATTTCTTGAGTGTTGTCTCACAGAAGCTGTTTTCAACGGTTTTCACAAGTTCTCGAAAATACAAGTCTTAAATGTTGCGAGTTAAAACTTATCCTGACAACTCAGCAGACCGAATGATTATAACCAACCGACCCAAGAATAAGAAGTGTCCTCTTCAAAGGACCATATGTAATAGCAAAGGCAGATATGATGTTACCTATGCTTGATACACGTACTTGCAAACATGAGTGCATCAAACCTGGCATTATAAAGAAGTAAAGGTACATTTCCATTTTTTTCCAAATAAATTTTAAAGCCTTTACTTACAATTCAATGTTCGGTAGTTATCTCAAACACTTAAAATTCCTGAACGGCTCGTCCAATATTGACAAGTATTTTCTGGGTAAATCTCACGGACATTTTTTGAAGAAATCCCCTTTGACAGTTACACTTGTTGCAGAAAAGTAATGAGCATCAACAGAGCATACATATATGTTTGCAATTTTTGAACGCTTCCTTAGACCTACATGTATTATTGTTATCGGTTGTGAAAAAAAATGCGGTAGCTCCCACAGACGCTCTCTCGTTGATAACTCTAGGGAGAAGAACAATCAGCCATTTATAGCGAAACGAGTATTTCAATACTCAATTCGGCGTTTACAGTTATAAAATAGAAAGAATCGTTAATATTTTGACTCAAAAGAGAAAACACCTTTATCTGTGTAACTTAAAATACAAAGTCTTCTTTGTAATTCGACTAGAACTTACTGCTAATTAAAACGTATAGAGTCTATGTATCAGTGCCAGATGAGGTTTTCTGGGGGTTTGCATTTTTTGATAGTGCATTGTTTCAAAAGAAAAACTGCACTTTTTAAGTACATCATCCCTCTAGTTATAGCATAGCATTACTTTATAGCAAGCATGCCATCCCATTGACACAAACGTTTCATGTTTCATAAACTATTACTCTGTATCATCTATGTTAAGAGAAGAGCTACTCTGTGGATGCAGCATCCCCTTTTCACTGTGTCTTGCAACTTTTAGGTGATATATGAAAGGACATTATATCGGAAAACATTTTCTTGCATATCGGATCAGCATTTCAGGTCATTTTACCAATGCCGTAAAAATCGGTCTGGCACCCCTCCTATGCCAGACGACTCTCGTGAATTTCTTGTGACGTTACATTATAAACATTGTGACATCACTTTCCCAAACACAACGTCTGTATTTCGTTTGTTTTATATGAAAATGCATCATTTCGATAAGTTTGAATATAGAAATCTTCTTTAAAGTGCAAGACGGTATGCAAGAAAAAATTTCATACAAAACAGTTACCCTGAGTGACGGATATTTCGTTCTGAACCTCGTGCTCATGACAGAAACTATTATTGTTCTACAATGTGTCTTTACTAATATTAAACAGTCACTGAGATCAATTTGTAAGTTATGCACTGATTTACCTGCCTAGCTTCGTCTTTCCGTAATTTTGAAGAACAAAAAAAAACTGTACAACAGATTTATCATAAAGTTAATTTTGCCATTTGACCCTAATGATATTTCAAACATTGTTAAAACGAATTGACCCCAAAATTGATGGAATGAAAACAAAACTCCTGCGTTCGACGAATCGCCAAAAGTATGTTCCATTTTGGACGAGTATGAAAATCGGGTTTAATACAGAATGCAAAAGTGGCCATAACGTAAAATACATATTTAAAGCATATACAGTTTTTCAGGATATAAACTACAAGTATCCTATTCCAGGTCAAACATTTTAACCATGACAAGTTATGTTTTATTGTAGTACAATGGTTTACGATGCTTTTAAAAGATGACTTGTTATATCAGATTCGAAGATCAGAATGTTAATTATGTTTGCATACAGACTGCCTCGGATCGCAATAAAAATCTCTTAAATTTCGATTGCTTTGTGCTCAAATAAGAACGTTTAGATAATGATGCTATTCTAGTCACAAATGGTGCAGCTATCAAATAATAAAATTCAACATATTTGATAAAGAATAATTTTTAAATTAAAGATGGTGCAGAAGTTTATACCACAAAATCGACATCCTTTTGTATATATTATTACATGAACGTGCATAATTAGATCCGTGTTTGATACATAAATTAAAATATGATGAATCAGTTTTCAAATTTTATACCTTCAATGAGATCCTATTTTTCACATCTGCGGCACACTGGGAAAATATGGCGGTACAAACCATGTACTAATCCGAAAAAGTATGTGTAGACAAAGACATAACGTGTAACATTTATTTTAGACACACTATATTTCATAGTTATAACTAGGTCTGCAGTATGATATAATATTGACTGCAAAAATCGTTGAACCGTTAATAATAAGTGCACCGTAGTTTTATGATGTAGCTCTCGGAACACTATGAAGGAAGAATTGACAACGCCGAAAAATACCATAAAAAGAACTTCAATACTTGTGGGAAATTGTATGCAAAGAATACTGTGTGCTTTAGCACATGCTCTACAGTTAAACCTGTGATTACAGACCACTGGCAGGAAAACGATTAAGATTAAGCGGGTATTGCATTTTTCAAAGCCACACTCATCGAACCTTATAACTTTGATTATTGCTCTAGTTACATCACATTTTGACGACTGTCTTTGGCAAATTTTTTCATATTGTCCGTTCGTATCTGGGATCCAAACACTTATCTAAAAAATAAATTGTGAGATTACAGCAGCTTGGCAATCTCTTGATTAAAAACTTAATCACACGAGAGAGTCGACTTTCCCGTGCATGTATATTAAAACACTATATATCGCAAGCCATTTTACTATTCCTAAAAGAGATATCTCTCCAATTTCAAAGAGGTATCGTTCGTTCCAATACAAATATCTCTTTCACGCCGAGAGATATCTTTGTATCACAGAAAGATATCTATTGAAAATTAAAAGATACCTCTTTTACTTACAGACGAGTAAAATACATAAGATATCTGTTTAACATCATTAGAGATATTTTTCTACGTTTGAGAGTTATCTAGATAGATAGATAGATAGATTTATTTCAACATAAAATGTACAATTTACATGGCAACTTATAATTAAAACATACAATAAAACAATAAACAAACATGTATGAATTAATATAGCCATGCCAATCAACATTATATGTTAAGGATAACACAAAAAAGAGCTAAAACAAACTCTTATTTCCATTGTGGTCCTTAAGATATAGTATTGTATGACATAGGAAGATACAATTTATCACAGTAAAAAATCACAGCAAAATGCCTTAAGAGAAGTTTGTATAAAAACCCTGATTGAAAGACATTAAAAAAGTCAAGTTAAGCTTAAAAAATGTTCCTTAACCTTGCATTTAAATGAATACATAGTAGTTGCATCCCTCACATTTTGTGGCAGACTGTTCCATAGACAACAACCATTGTATGCAAATGATTTTTTTTCCAAAACTTTTGACCACAGGGAGAGCATATCTCTTACTATCTGACATAGAAAAACCTGTACCATCAAAGGAGGGATATGCCTTTGCTCTAAACATTGTGGGATAATCATGAACAGTATTGATAGGGGTAAAGTGTTCACTTAAATATGAAGGGGCAACATTAGAATTAATTTTATAAACATGACAGAGAGTTATCTGATTAACTCTACTTGAAACTGGTAACCAGTTCAGACGTGAAAAATGCTCAATTCCAATATGTGACATTGGATGTAAATTCAACACAAAGCGTATAAGTTTATTTTGTGTGACCTGTAACTTGTTTTTTAATTCCTGTGTTAAACTATTAAACCAGGTAGAAGAGGCATAGTCAAAATGACATTGTATAAGTGATGTAACTAACAGTTTTTTTGTATGCAGAGTGAGAAATTCACTTTTACGGTACAGGAATTTTGACCGAGCATTGGATTTCTTAATTACAGACCTAGCCATAGACTCAAAAGACAAATTTTGATCAATGGTAGCACCAAGATATTTAACTGAAGATTTGGATTCAATGGATTGACCATTGCAATTTATTTCAAGATTTGCTTGTTTTTTTAACCTTTGCGTTGACCCAAATAAAATAGATTCTGTCTTACCAAGATGAAGAGATAGTTTATTACATATGAGCCATTGACTGACAATATTCAGGTCCTGACTTAAGAAATTTTCAATATCATACTTGTTTTTGGCAGACACAAGAATTGCTGAGTCATCAGCATAGAGAAGCAGTTTGTTTTTTACAACAGCTGACATGTCATTCACATAAATAAGAAAAAGCAGAGGACCTAATATAGATCCCTGGGGCACACCACATGTTATATTGGCAGATGAAGACAATGGAACTTCCGAAAACCGGACCTTCCAAATACCGGAAACTTCTGAAAAACGGACGATTTGTTAAGTCCCGAAATTTCCTCCTCTATTTTCTATGTAAAACGTACTTCCGAAAACCGGAACTTCCAAATTCCGAATACCGGACGATATTTTTGTAAATTTTAACTTCTCGCAGTACAAATTGTCTTCCAAAAACCGGACACAATAAACACTCGGATCAAAAATTAATTGCTTCTGGCAAAATGATTGCCATTGTTTGGCCAATTAACGGTTAACGTTTATTTTGACACTTGTTAGAATCACAACCTGTCAATTAAAGGATAAAGAATGTAACACAAGACTATAATTATAAGATGATGATATCGAATAAACAAAGGATCAGCGGATTAATGATAGTTGAGTGAAAATTGAGCAGATTTATATTGACGAAAATATCAATAAAATAAGGACATCTTTGGGGAAAAATGCCCGAGACAATCATAATTAAAATAATTTATGAGTCTGAACCAACTCTTAAGGTGTGTGTTTTATTTTGAAATTTGTTTAACATGATATTGATTGAAAAATCGTTTTCTTGAAGTACAAGTGTATTTTATTTGATGCTTTATTTTTTGTCATTTTATATTGTTAAATAAATTATAAAATTATCAGATGGTTTTCCACATGATATTTCAACCAACTGACGTCTATCAGACAAATAGGAAGAAAACCATCTGATAGAGGATTCTGTGAGACCCAATGCTCTTAGTTTCATTAAAAGAAATTTTCTCTCAATTTTAAACAGATATCTCTTTTTCATAGATATCATTTGAAGTAGGAGAGAACTTTATTACACTCAAATATATCTCTTTAGTATTAAGAAATATGTTTCAAAAGACGAAAGATATTTCTAGTTAAAAAAATGATATCTCCCAATTTACAGAGATATCTAAGTTTAAGATATATCTCCCCTCTTTTAGGAGATACCTCTATGCAATCAGAGATATATCGCCTTTGGGGTTGAATAGTAGAAGACATATCGCTCTTATTTCTATGAGATATCTTTTATTTTGATAAAGATATCTCTTTAACACTGATATATGTCTTTGTATCACAGAAATATATCTCCTGAACTTTTAGAAATATCACTTCTACTTCCAGGGATATCTGTTTAACATCATTTGAGAGATATCCTTCTATTTTCAATAGATATTTCTCAAATTTACAGAGTTATCTTTTTAAGAAGGAGAAATATCTATGAACGACAGACAGATATTTCTATAACATTGAGATATATCTCTTTAGTATTGGGAGATATCTTTCTAAACAGGTGAGATATCTCTACTGAAAGAAAGATATCTCCTAATTTACAGAGATATCTATGAATTTAAGAGATATCTCCCCTGTCTTAGGAGATATCTCTATGAAATCAGAGAGATATCATTTTTTTATGAAATAGTTAATTGGCTTGCCATAACTTTATCCCAGAACTAATATAAAATTGAGTTTATTTTGCTTAAAGAAAAGTAATAAAATGAAAAAAAAGCCGACTTGCATTCTTTCCACAAAAGTGGTATTTTGACAAGTTTCAGGAAGTAACATTTTGAGTCGTAACTGTACATGTAATTCAAAATTGAGGAATTGAAAATTCAAAGTCACCAGCAAGAAGGATGTTACTTGAGTTAAGGAACTGCTTTAAGTTTCTGGGATTATCTCTGTTCATATATCTTCATGTATCATCAAATGTTTTTCAAAGAGAAATACTATCAAGTTTGTGCAGTTACAAAACTTTCAAAGTATTCAACTTTCGGACAAGATAATTAGAATGTTTTTCTTTTCTTGCCGTAACAAAAAAAAAGCCACGATGGAATGCAAACTTATAACAAATATCAAATAAAACCAACCAACCAAAACATCCCTGTAAAGTTTGAACAAAATTTATCATTTAGTTAATAGGAGATGCCGCGAAAGTGAGACGAAATATTTGACTGACGGACGGATGACCGCGCACGATGGACGGCGAATGATGGGAGAGGCCACTGCGTGTTCAGGGTTAACTAAACTACAGGAGAAAGGCAATTTATGCGAAAGAATTCAGTGCTAACTTGCGAAAACCAATGATACAACTATATATAACTTACGAGTGCGCTATTTACGAATAATAAGACATAACGGACACCTTAGAGCTAGTGAAATATGGTGACTATAAGTCAATCGTAACATTCATAAGGAACGACTTACGAATTTTCCATTTACCGGCCGCTGATCACAAATTAGCAGGACGTTTCCGTGCCTTGATTGGAAATCAGCAATTTCACGTTTAAGGAATATTTGTGTAATAATGTGGTTACATATTTCTGCCACGAGATGGCGAAATAGCTATCACGATAATGTCAAACATTATCTAGATTATTCGAAGTTTTATATCTTACAGTTTCAAGTTTTAAAAAAGAAGTTATTTCGATAGTTCTAAACCATGGAAAACATTCTGAATGATGTTCGGCTGCTTCACCAACTTTGCCAACCAGCATCGATATAATCATGTCATCCGTTTGGGCCGTTGTAGTATTTTGTTTATACATGTATACTCCAGCTCATCTCACAACGGCTGTAAACTTATTTATATAAATAGCACTGTGAAATAATAAAACAAATGATACTATCTTAAGAAGATAGATAAAACGTTACGAATATTATTAAAAGTTTACAGGGTCATTCCATTCTGTTTTGTTGTGTTGTGTCATTATTTGTTGACTTTTCAGGACTATACATGGCCTTCTACGTCGTAAAAAAGATGAATCCTTGTTTATATAGACCTGGAGAAAATCAATTATTTGATCATATTTACATCGCAACGGGGAGTATGGCACTTCCGTGTTAAAAGAATACATGTACAGATAATAAAATGATCAGTGACATACATGAATTGTCACGAACTGAACGTCCTCTCTCAAACCACAAACACTTGGGTTCCGTATCTCGATATTCTGTCCCTTGATTGACTTTACCTGTTCAGCGTGTATACTGGGTTGTTATAGTATGTGAATATGCAAAAAAATACAAGAGAGACACTGTTGGGTCAGAATAGCGAGATACGGAACCCAATTGTCTATATGTGTCTCAAACGTCGTTCTTTTGGCGTTCAAGTGGTGTTATTCACGCGTTATTTGTGAAAAAACTAAGTCGAAGACATCCCGTTTTTATTTCATTAATTGTGTTCAAATATCATTAAATGGACACTGTCAAAATTACATTAACATTTACCGTCCCGATTTTGATTTTTTTTTCTGTAAAAAAGACAAAAAAGCGTTGAAAAACGATGACGTTTCAAACGTTATTTCAATTGCTTAAAGCGGAATCATGACATGTTCTGTGAAAGAAGGAAAATGTATTTTACTCGTATGTTTAGTACATTTTCTAATGACTTTGACAAAATTTACAGAAAGGAAGTCGGTTAAATATCAATAAATCTATTTGAGAAAACTTCATGACGGAATTGTTCCGGTACGCTGCCACTAGAGGGCGTTGTTAAATGTCGTCATGTGACGTCATGAAAATAACAACGTAACCATGCAATGCAGATGGTCACGATATACGCATGTACCGACTTTCAAATAAATGTGACAACTTTTAAATATTCCACCATGACATATGCTCCAAAGCATTCTGAAAACAGAACTTTTGTGGCCTACAGAACGCCGGCATGTCAAGATTTATATAATAACCAGCTAACAAAAACCGCATAAAGTGAACACCAGACACCACACGGTGTTTAAAGTATATATTTTGGACCGTATAAAACATAAGAACGATTGTGTGTACCGTAGATTACTACATATGTTATTTGAAACGACAAGGGAATGATGTCGAGATAGAAAACAGGTCACTCGGTGGAATTGGGATTTTATAAGCAAAATTATTGACTCTTTTGCTCGCGAGCACTTCACCTGGACGTGAAACGGCTTCAATAACTTTTTTGTTAGTAAAGCTACAAGCTTGAAATAATGGTTTGGCGATAGGTGGCGATAGGTAAATAACTGGTCCAGATCTTGCATGTGGTCATTTGATTCAAAACATGTAAAAATATAACTCACCATGAGTAGAAAAATTAGCGGCCACCAAAATCCGACATTTTTTCCACCAGCTAACATTTGTTTCGATTAAAGTAAACCAGAAACCACATTACGATCTAACTCCTGTTTGAGAAGTTAGTGTGAAGCTTTTTAATGGTAGGCCACAACTTTTTAAATGAAAAGAAACAAAAATGCAACGTGATTTAACTTCTCCGTTTTTGACAAGTTGTATGAAATTTACCTATCATTTGTTGGTGCTAATCAGGGATAGGAACACAGGTTTATCCGTTAGAATATTAACATATTTCTTCATACATTTGTAGTTACAATGCACATGTCAAGGAATTGCACGTCATTTGCTAATTTAACAACTTGAAAATCCAGTGTAGGATACAATTATAGATGACATTTACAAACTCTTCCAGTTTCTGTTACCTACATGCTGCAATTTATGATCAATGAAGAATTTACTTTCAAGATCTTCGGTTTCACTAGGAGAGACCAACTTGATATGTGTGCTGTTTCGTGTATTTACAAAAAAATTGTTGAGCCGCCGTGGCGCAATGGTAGGACATTTGCCTCAGGATCGAAGGGCACCGGGTTCGATCCCTACCATCGTCATGTCGGTAGTGTCCTTAGGCAAGACACAAATAAATCCATACTGCCTCTCTCTCTCTGATCGAGGTTGATTTCATGTGGAATGAGTCTCGAAGGCGATTAATATAAGTTGTAAGAACTTGTTTCGCAATCGAGAACAAATAAACAGGTATAAACTAAACTATAAATCAAAAGTACAGGTTATGAATATAACGCTTCATTGGAGAAATAGTAAGATGACGAAAGATATTTGTATGACACTAGCAAGCATTACACGGGAGATAATTACTCTATATATACCAGTATATTGTCTTGCAATTGTTGTCTTCCTCTGTATATATTTTCATAAACATTAAACTCGGCAATATTTTTACTTGACTGCTTGATACAGGTGTATTTAAATTCAACTACGACGGTATGTTTTGTGGATTTCTGGCTAATGTTCTCATGAGTTGATTCCTTTTAAATTTCTAGAATTGTTGTAAATGAGTCAAGTGCAGAATCTACTTATTCGAAGAAACTAGTCATTAGTAAAAAAATATATCACCCACAAATTTCTAAAACAGATAACAGGAATTTCTTCCAACATTAGGATAGAGAATAACTGTGAAAAAACAACTATAGGGGATTCCGGTTTGAACAACATTAAGGGTTGTTTCGTGGTTTCAATAAATATTAATATATCACAGTCAAGAAATGGTTTTATACCTTAAACTCATTGTAAAATAACTAAAATTACATGAGAAACAGTTTTACAAATATTGCAAATATAGAATCCAGCTCGAGTGCGTGTATTGGGATAATATAGTTGAAAAGCCGCACCCTAAGGCTGTTTGTTTGACAAAATGCATTGGTCAGGAGGTAACAGCAGCATCTACATATAATATAAGCATTTAACTTAACGGATCAATCGAGATGTTCATTTAAATTTCCGGAGCGTCAAGAATGACGTTTTCAATTTAACAGAATAGTGTCGTTTGCTAGTGGTCATCTCAGTATAGAATACCCCCTCTGTATTGAGAAGCTGATAATAACGTGACCAAAATGACATTAAAATTAAATACACCTGTATTACACAGTCACGTACATAAAGTGGCCGCGTTGCTTAAGACAGCATTGAATGTACATGTGTACGACTTTTAAATTGACTTTTACAGTTTATATCAGTTAAGGTATACACAAAGACAATGCACAAGGAATGTCATCTTTCTATATCAAATGTATATAGAAATCAAGTATTTTAAGTCTTAATAAAATGAGGCTTGATGTCTAGATAATACAAGCATATTCTCTCAGATGAAACTTTTGACTTACTGTGCTTTTTGTGTAGAGCTAAAATGAATTAATATTTCACATACTACTTTTGGAATGTATGTAGTTGCGTTGAAAACAGGTAGCTCCTGAAATCTCAATACATAAATTAAATGACATTCAATATGAACTTGTGAAATATGCCTATTGTAGTTTATAAATTTGTAGATCAGCAGTAGTGTCATGTTTCAGATTACCATAGCGCTCGGAATGATATTTGAATGGAGTCTATTGTTTCAGAAAATATTGATCATGTTTATTATTCAGATATTTTTTCTTAAAAGTTTTTATAAGCAAACGTGCACTGATACTGAAAACTGTTATGCAATACAAGTGAAATGAGTAGCTCTTGTAACACATATAATATCATGTGATTTAAATTTTAACAAAATGGCGAGTAGGAGTGTAAATGATACCAGCTTACTTTCGGATGAAACTTTTGATTTACTATGCTGTATGTGTAAACATAAAAACAAGAATACCGAAGCTTCCAAGTTTTGTGTAGATTGCCAGGAGTATTACTGTTCAAGTTGTGTCAAGTTTCACGATGAAATTCCTCCGTTATCCAGACACAAAATCCTTAACAAGGAACAGTTTCAGCCAGGACAAAGTCAAAGGCTACAGATGGTACCGACAGAACGCTGTGACAGTCACCGTCATAAACACGTGGACATGTACTGCCAGAATCATGATGTAGTTGGTTGTTCTACGTGCATTGCCCTTGATCACAAGTAAATTTTCACTTTTCATTTTAAGACTTTTGATTAGTCATCATTTAAAGTTATATTACCGTTCAAAATGGTCACAATGTTTCATAGTCAAGAATGATGCTCAAAACACAGTGGATGCTTTAAAAACGTATAAGAAATAAGTTTTACAAAGTTATTTCTGTTTTAGACGAATACAAATTAAGATAAACATAAACGAAAGGGTCGATTTTTATTTTTGACTAGTATGGTCAAAAACGATTTTTACAGATTTCCTCTATATCCAATGTAAATGAAACTGTCATACAGATCTTATATTTTTATTTGTAACATTCCTAATACACACTAGGTAACCGGTTATGTTCGGGGCAGGATGCAATGACCGGAGCAGGATCGATAGATTGATTTTAAAAATTTAGTTTCAGATTCAGAAAACGACCATTGCTCTGTCTGTGATGCACTTTACAATAACCAGCTGCCGAACATCGCCCAAAAATTTTCATCCTGCGCCAAACATCGCCTTTTTCGTATATACGGTGTATTTCAAACTTAAAAATCTCCATTAAAACAACGATTTTGACATTATAAGATGGAAGGATGATAGGGAAAAGGTTAAAAAATATAGTACATCGTAAAATTTTCTTTGTTTTGCAATATGTTTAAAGAAATGCGTCCATTAACTTTAAAATTGTCAAAATTAACGTTAAGTTTAACATTTAACCTCGCCGTTTTATTTAAAAGTAACATCTTTTCAGGATTTTAGACCGACTTTCGAAACCTCATTTCTTATATGATAAGGCACATGCGGTGATTTTACCAAATATTTGTTTTTATAGACCAAAGTGAGGAGAATACTTACCCAACTAAAGTTTTAAAATCAATCTATTGACCCTGCGCCGAACATTGCATCCTGCGCCGAACATAGCCTGTTACCTAGTGTGTAATATGAAACATAAAATCTTATTATTAAATCGTTTCTCGCTAAGCGCATTTCAATGGTTGACTGTGTGTACACTGAAACCGAAGCACATGGGTCGGACTCGGAATCAACCACTGCAATATAGCAGGAAAAAGAGAAAAATCAGTAGGCCTAAATGATAAGTAAGGGCAACATTTGCTTTGGGCACATACCGATTATTGCATAGTGTATTAGGTGTGTACTGTATTTAGGTTTGAAAGTAGAATTTCTGTAGTTTTATAGTAGATCCTGCAGATATTTATTACCTTTAGCTCACCTGAGCACTTCAGTGCTCAATGTGAGCTGTTGTGATCGCCTGGTGTCTGTCTGTCCGCTCGTCCGTACGTGCTTCCGTGTGTCCGTCAACAATTTAGCCTGTGTATCAAATAGAGACTGCATTTTTCACCAGATTTTGGCCATGATTATTTATACATGTTTGTTAAATGTTTATTGTATGTTTTAATTATGTATTGCCATGCAATTGTACATTTTATGCGAAAAAAATCTATCTATGAAGGTCGAAATCAACAGATAAATAGGTCACAAGGTCGAATCATACAAAAGCCTTGTGTTTGCAATAGAGGTTCTATTTTTCATTGGAACTTCATAAAACTTGGTCAGTATGATTGTCTTGATGAAATCGAGGTCGAATTGAATATGGGTCATATGAGGTCAAAAACTAGGTCAACCGGCAAAATCTTAGAAAAACCTTGTGTATGCGAAAGAAGTTGCAATAATATAGGGGGTCTTCATTCATATAGTAAGTATAGTTGTAATTATAAAATTTGCGTAGAGTTCGAATTAAGGTCATCTTGGGTTAAAACTAGGTCACCAGGTCAAATCATAGATAAAACTTGTGTATGCCATAGAGATGACATTACCACCCAATCATCCTGAAAATTGTTCAGAATGTTTGTTGTGTTTATCAATGATTTTTCGGGAAAGTTCGAATCTGGGGTACTTGGGGTGAACAACTAGGTCACATTGTCAAACAATGAACAACCTTGTTATACCCTTTTAGAGAGGCCACACTTATTACCCAATCCTCGTCAAACTGGGTCAGTGTTTTCTCTCAATACGTTCTAATCCAGGGTCATCAGAATCAAGGTTACACGGTCAAATCAAAATCTTATTAACACTATAGAGGTCTCAAGTGAGCGATGTTGAGCCATCTTGACCCTCTTGTTTAAATTATAATGATATACAGTTAAACTTCGTTCGCTCGAACTCGAAGGGTCCGGCCATTTCGGTTCGAGGGATCGGTAGTTCGAGCGATTGAGGTTTGTCAGCATGGTCAGTCACGGGGGTCGCCGTACATCCTTTATCGAGACCACATCGGGAGTTATTGTACAATGGTACACACATTTAAATGTGCATGTATATTAGAAACTTGTAGCTTACCCTTAATTAAAAGACAAACTCACAAATTATTCTAAGTTTTGTAATGTCAAAGTATGAAATGTTTGTCATTTATTAGATAATTACTTCAATTTTCTGGAAAAAAAACAACTTTAAATTAAAGCCAATCTGCTTCTTATTGCTATAAACATCGTGAGCGACTCTCAGTCCGTTTGTAAATCATAACCTTTAATTGCAAATTTAACGAGGTGTGAATAAAACACGCCGTTTAACAGCCCTTGTGTCTGACAGCTGATCATCAATGCATTGTTTGCTCGATCATTGAGATTAGCATCTTTAATTGTTCGAGCCAAAGGATGTACTTTACAATGAAATAGATCTGAAGGGACCGCGGTACAGGTTCGAGAGATCGAGAGATCGGTGTTCGAGGTTTCGGTAGTGGAACAATATGATTTATATAGACCTTTTGCCGGGACTGCCGGTCGGGTTCGAGCGATCGGTAGTGTTCGAGCGAATGAAGTTCGAGCGAACGAAGTTTAACTGTAATGACATTTCATGACTAGTGATTGCAGTATCTATTCATAGCTTAAAAAGCGGAGCAAAGAATGACCGAAAAAGACCGAAAAACAGTTTATGAAGACCGAAAACAACTTCATTTTAAAAGAGTATATATATATATCTTACAGTTTAAATGAAGACATTTGTAAATATTTTATTACAAATCAAGTAAAATGATCAAAAAGAGAAATATTGCAGACCGAAAACTTTCTGAATTAGCACTCCAGAGTTTGTAATAGATGCGTCACGGGAACTTATCAAAACAGACAAAAAATATTCACTACATACACATTCCTTCATTGATAATACTTAAGTTACAAATCGTACAATATCTTTTGAAAAAAACAGTTGTTTTCAGTAAACATAAACTGTTTTTCGGTCATTCTGTCTATGCACCCTTTTAAAAAGATATAAAACAGAAGTTTTAATAAGTAGAAATATCTTCTATCTTTCTTAGATCTTGTCGAAACACATTCTTCATACCAGACTTTCTCCAAAATAACACAGACACATTGGGCCCTAAAGATATTGACAAGAAACTTGGGGCAGTTGCAGATGTATTGACAGATGAATATGCAAAGTTTGAGCAAGAAAAAGAACGGTTTCTGAAAAGTAAGGACATGAGATTGGAAAAGATAAATGAATTTAGACAAGAGATCAATGAAAGACTTGACATACTTGAACAGAACTCTTTAAGCGATGTAGAAGCAAAATATAAACCGGAACTGGACAAACTGGATGAGCAAATGCATCAGATCCATTCGACCAAAGTAAAAGTTCAATCCGCAAAAGACGATCTAGCTACTGCTGGCAGTAATGTATCACAGATGTTTGTCAGCAAGAAGAAAGGTAAAAATGTTGTTGACAGGACTGAAAGGTATATTGCTGAAATAAAAGATGAACACAAAGTTAGAGAAATGAAATATGTACTAGAGAAAAAGTTAACGGTAGTGTTAAATGAACTGAATCTCCTTGGTCAACTAGAAGAAACAAGTGAAAGTGATGAAGGGCAAAATGATAATTGTAAAAGGGAGACAACTGCTGTAAATACAGAGACTAGCAGTAAGAGACAAGGCAGTACATTACTAACGGTTAATGATAAGAAGCAATACAATGTTAAAATACAACCAGACAGCAACAAATGTGATATTTTCAGCGCATGTGTCCTTGAAGATGGGACAATAATACTTGCTGATTATAACAACAAGAAGCTAAAACGTGTCGACAATACAACATACTCTGTGACAGACTATTGTGATGTACCTGGTTACCTATACCAAGTATGCTCCATCAGTAACCAGGAAGTGGCTGTAAGCTGTGGTGTCTATAATTACATTCAGTTTGTCTCCCTTGGAAATAAAATGGTACCTACAAAACAGATCAAAACAAACCACATGTGTACTGGTCTAGCTTATGTAGCTGGACAACTGTACATTTCAGATGATACAACTGTATACATATATACAGTATCAGGTACCAAGCTGCAGCAGTTCAACACAGACCAGTCTGGACAGGAACTGTTCCCAGACATCTACAGTCTAGCTGTCAGCAATGATGGTTCCAAGATTTATGTTGCTGATAGATATAACAGGCTAATTTCACTTGGTAGCGATGGAAAGGTTGTTGCAGTATTCAACAGTTGGGAGTTAAACAGTGCTATAGATGTATGTTTAACAGAGAATGGAAATGTGCTTGTATGTGGGTTTGGCTCTAAGAATGTTGTACAGCTTACTCCTGACTGTAAGATGATTGGAGAGGTACTGAAGTGTGATACTCGTTGCCGTGCCATCTGTTACGATGCTAAACATTCCAGACTTATTGTGGGTTTATTTAAGAACGACAACATGCTTGTGTATGATGTGGTGTAACAACAGTATTGTACAAAATTACATATTTGCTTATACACTGTTCCCGATAGTTTAAATGAGTTGTACAATATTGATGTTTGTATGCGATTTGAACAGTATGAATCACTGAAACAAATCTTGTTTAGTTACATTTCCACTTAATCATTATTTAGCATAACTGCGGAAGTTTAATAACCAACTACAGCATTTTAAAAAACTTTGAAATATATAAAATTATATATGAAGGTCTCACATAGTATATTAAAATGGATTTTTGTGATAACCGTATCACTCTAGCAGTATGAATAATTTCATTCTATATCTCAAATCAGTTTTATCAAATTAGTTTGTGCCTGTCTGACTAATGCATGTTGCAACTAAATGTTTGGGTATTATTTCAAACTGGTTAGGAAAGGGATGCTGTAGACAGATGCTGAATTAAAAGAAGTAAGACTGTTTTGTTCATCATTTCAGTATGTGCTCAACAGCACTTTTTTAATTATATTGTGACAGTACTTGTATAAATGATTAGCCCATTTGAATGGAATGTACAATGTTAATTAAGTGTTTATACTGTACATACAATTTTGATAAATCTTTTTTCTTTAAATGTGTTTCATTGTCAAAACAAAACCAGCTACAAGTAAACAATTTTAATATATATACATGAAACTTCTGTACTACGACTTGTTCATGTTTTAAGTGGACAATAGTATTAAATATTCAAGGTGTGTTCGGAAAGAATTTATTGACTGAATATCAAACTTTGCACATACTGATCAGGCTGCGTTGTTTCAGACTGTGCCTTGTGTAGATCTATTACATTTTTAAGTTGGGGAAATTTCTTTTTCTTTTAGTGAGTCTGGTTGCTATTGGTCAAGAAAAAGCTTTGAACAGAAGGAATGCTAAAGGTTAATGAACTTTACAAATTGGAGGGATTTTTTAATTTTGACCGGGAGGGTAAACGCATTTTCATGGCTTCAAACAGTTTTAAACAAAACTCTGATACAGATTTCTATATATTGGGTGTAACTTTGGTAATATTCGTTATTTAGGAGTAAAAAGTCTGTGATAAATGTCGTTCTAAGAATGTTTGTGGTAAATATTTGTACAGTAACATAACTTGAAACAATAAAAGTTACATACAAATACTGTGTGTATTTTTCTAATCTTTCTAGTACATGTGAAGTAGATGGATTTAAAGGTCAAACAATTCAGAGCTGTCACAAACTTAAATGAGTACTATTGATATTCAGTAAGAATCCTCCTCTGCCGAGAATGTTTGTAAAATTTTTAATGCGTCATGTTTCAAGTTTTGAAATAAATCACATTACACGCAAAACACATGTTCATGTACTGCCATTTTACAGACATTCTATAAGAATGTTAGGTCTGAGTGCATATAACAACTTATCTAAACAAGAGCTGTCAGAAGGACAGCGCGCTCAATTTTTTAGTGCTTGCCAATAAAACAAAACTTTGACAGTTAAGGTCACACAAGACTTTAACTAGGAATTTCAAATTCAAGTACAAATTAAGAAACATTTTTTCTGAGTTATCTTCTCTTGCTTACAGATAGGTGTCATGATGGTACATATTTACTCCAACTTTCAAAGTAATATCTCAAGTCAAAATTTTAACTGAGTTTCTAAGTCAAAAAGGGCCATAATTCAAATAAAATCCTTGACAGAATTACCTTCTTCTGTCTATGTTTGGGGATCATGATGGTAAACAAGAATTCCAACCTTCAAAGTAATATCTCAAACAGTCTTTAGTCAAAAAGTGGACTGGTACGAAAAACTTAACCAAGATTCTTAGTCAATAAAGGGCCTTAATATTTAAAACAAATCATTAACAGAGTTACCTTCTCTTGCCTACAGATGGGGGTAATGATGTAAACAAGCATTCAAAGTTTCAAAGCAATATCTCAAAGGGTTAAGTCAACCAGTGGATTTTACCCATATTCAATGTTTTTTCTAAGTCAAAAAGGGGCATACAGTACATGTAATTCTGTCAAAGACCTTGCCAGAGTTATGTACTATTGTCTGTTGATGGAGGTAATGATGATAAATACGTATCGTAAATTTCAAAGCAATACCTTTAATGGTTTTGAAATAAAGTGGAGTGGTACGAAAAACTTAACCAAGGTGTGACACCAACGCGGACGCAGAGGTGAGTAGGATATCTCCTCTTTTCTTCGAAAAGTCGAGCTGAAAAAAGATTTTTCTCTTCAAAAATACAAATCCATTACTCGGTATGCATGGTGACGTTAACCATGAACAACAAGCTCTAACCTGGACAAATGCGAGCTTCTTTTACATCAAATGAGCAAAGTGGAATGCATAAATGATTCAAAGGGTTAACTGAAAATTCATACATTTATTTCTACATTCGAGAGAAACAGGAAAACTATTTCACAAAGCAGCTGAAGTTTTCCTTTCCAACAACTTCGTCAGAATTTATAATACCAGCGAAATCAGAATGAACACTTTAGTATCTAAGTCACATTTTATACAACGGGACATGCTTTAGTCAACGAGGACGAGTTACAGCAGATCACATTTAATAATAAGTCATAGACCAGTAAGACAATATGTCATAAGGATCCCATCTCGTAACATCATCTTCGCCATACCTACCAGCTGTCAAACGACTCTCATCTTTTGCTCGATTATTTCCTCCTACCAGGAATTAACATTCAAGTGAAAGTTTTTCATTTCGTAATGGCACCAATTTTAAAATATTTTAAAACTTCATTTCATTTCTCACACATGATTCTGTTTCATCTCTTTTTATTCACCATTGCCATAATAAGTTCAAGTTTGGTCGCTAAATTTCTGCCATCAATTTGTTCCATGTCAATTTCTTTAAAAGTTCCACTAAGATTCAGCCATTTAGGGTCCACTAAAGCTGCCATACTCGGTTCAATGCTACTCTTGTCATCTATTCTTAGATATACGTGCAGTCCTGTGGTTGGTCCACTTCTAACTGATAACATCCTGCAAAGAATATTACAGCATTAATATGCATTTTTGACTAGTACAGATCATGATCAGCCTATAAATCTGCGACTTCTAATCATGATCTGCACTGTCTGTTTTAAATTTTCAGTAAACATCCATTTGAACAATGAATGGTCATGTCAAAATTGCAATGACAGACAAGTCCCTTTCCAAGAAATTTATAATAATTTCACAATTTTTATTGAAAAGACAGCCATACTTTTCTCAATACATACTATTTTTTAGACTTACTGTGAAGCTTTTCATTGGCAGACCATTATTTGTTAAATGAAAGGAAAGACAAATGCACTGTCATAAAATTTCTGCAATTTTGACATGGGCACTCGTATTAAAAATGTTTTTTCGTTAGTAGGTGCAACAATCTGTATGAAAGATCGCCATTCTCCAATTACTAAATAATTATTGTAAGAGTGTCCCTTCCAACCGTATTTTGGTCATTTTAACAGGCGGGCAGTTTACACAACCATCGTTCCCTGGGAACCAGAACTAGACTCCCATCCTCCATAAGAAACTGCCAATTTTCTCACATAACGAGACATGATCTGTAGCAGGGCTCAAACCCATGACCCTCAATATTTGAGAGGTTACAGTGATATCAACTCAGCTACTCAAACCACTTGATCAGTGAACCAAATAACGAAATTTGAAATTTACCTATCATTATTTGGTGCTAGAAGCTGTATGGATGAGGCAGTAGCAAAATCTTCCATCTCCCCAACACCACTGCAACCATTGTAACTGAGAATCTGCCAGCCCATCAACCGTGCAAGATTCTGCGACAGTGAAATATGATGCTGAGACACCTGGAATTGGAAAAACAAGGTTTCCCTGTTTGATATTATTTTTGTTTTTATTTGTTAGACTACAGACATGGTCTTGACAATGATAAAACTGATGTTTACTTACGAGTTTGAACATTATTTTTGTATCCAGACAATGCTATCTTGTTGGATATGAACCCAAGCCCCACCCGCATTATACCAGGAATCGCGTTATATCGAGACGCGTTATAAAGGAGTTGTAGTGTATTAAACGTTTGATGAATCCGAGTACAAAATGTACATGTAGATGAACTGCATATGTTTTGTAACATGCTGAATGCAAAGTTTAAATCTTTGGAACAGATTTTACTAGCTCACTGAATTCACTAGGAAAAGCCAAACACGCTATCAAGGCAAGTTTAACAAGAACAATCAGTAATGCTTTGACCATTGGAACTTTCCCGCTGTCACACCTCTTAAACAAGACAGTGTTTGTTTTTAGCGTTAAGCAACTCTTAAACAGCACTTTCAGTTATTAATAAACAAGTACACATTTAATTCACGTAACGATTGTTCTTAAGACGGATCACTACTTCCCATCCTCCGTAAGATTTTTTCCAATTTTATTTTAAACTAGTTTATTTACTGTCGACTGCGAAACAAGTTCTTACAACTTCTATTTATCACTCTCGAGACTCACTGCAGACAGATCAACCTCGAATAGAGTGAGAGAGAGAAGCAATGCTGAATTATCTGTGTCTTGACTAAAGTTACTTCCAGTACTTGGGCACTGGTGGGGACCAAACTCAGGACCTTCCTATCCAGAGGCGAACATGCTACCGCAGCATAAAGGCAGCTCCAATATTTTTTACATAAAGTATCATATTGGAAGCGAGGCTCAAACTCTCGGCCCCAAATTAATGAGAAGTCTAATGACAATTTCTAGTCAGGGACCTTAACCACTCAGCCATGCTTAACTGGATACTTGCATTAACCACCAGTTTACTTCAATCCATCATTTTTACTACATCAACACCATCTATTTTGAAAGTACACACATTTCTACTAAATGTAAGTATGTAGATGTCTGAAACTATCATTTAATATGATATGCCCCTTTATTGATTGCTTAATACAAATTCAACTAAAAACACTTGTCTCCCCCATGGCCCCTTCTCTCTCTCACTGGGGTAGGACCGCCCCTTCCATAGCTTAAACTCGCTGTTTTTTACCCCAGTCACCCGAAATTATTATATGCACAATTACACTTCCTA
Source organism: Saxidomus purpurata (assembly GCA_022818135.1). Classification (NCBI taxonomy): domain Eukaryota; kingdom Metazoa; phylum Mollusca; class Bivalvia; order Venerida; family Veneridae; genus Saxidomus; species Saxidomus purpurata. The sequence goes on from JAFMSR010000050.1 coordinate 146,757, forward strand.
CTGATGCCTCGCACCATGTCTGATAAAAATCTAAGAAGGGGTTTTAGAGACAAAGAGCAGACAATATTTTTTATTTACATGACTTTGATTGTGACCCTTGACCATAAGATTACTCCAAATTACATAACACACAACTTTACTACACTTCATACTGATGTTTCCCACCAAGTTTGATAAAAATCCAACAAGGTTTTGTAGATGAAGAGCGGAAAAAATTGGCTAAAAAGAGCTTGCAAGGTAATGTCAACAGATGAACAGACAGACAGTAAAAAACAATAATGTCCCCCACTCCCCCTCTGAAAGGGGGAGACACAATTATGAACATGAAGCATCAGATTGATACACCTACCTGCTACCTGATGAGATCTTTAACCTCCTTTTCCTGGAAGCTTAAAGTCAATGTTCTTCTATCTTTAGTAACAACTTTTATATTCTCGGTACCTATCTCTAGGTCAAAAGACTGCCACGTCAACCTTTAATGACATTAAATAAACAAAAGATTAATACTAAACTACACAATATCTGTTACATGGATGGAAGTTAGTGAAGCAATAAAGCCATTGGTAATTTTGTAAGAGGATGTAAAAATAGTATTTTGCTATCAATATCTAAGTGGTTATACCCTTCAAAGTAACTGTGGTTGCACCGTTTCCGGTGTAAACATAAAAATTTTCAGGCAAACAAAGAAAATGTAAAAACCTCTTTCAACCCAAGAAATACCGATGTACTGTAGAGCTGAGCGAAGCAAATGGAAGCAGAATTAAATAAGACTCTTGAAACACAAGATAAACCAGTACATTTCCTGTCAAGAAGGCTTTTGAAAATAAAAAAACGCAAAGTTACCTCCCCTGACAATTCCAAATCAGATAAAAAAATCTAGACATTTTTCTGATTCAAGTGCTAGTACATTTAGCGAATCCAGTGAATGGACTGATATTGAACTAGACTCAACTGTTAGATTTGATAACAAGTTTGAGCCACTGATCAACATATCTACCATGGAATCAGATCTCCACAATGACTCAGTAAACACAACTCTTGAGGCTGAGCATCATGCTAGCCAAAGCATGTTAGGGAACATTGGCAATCTAATTCCTCAACATCCTCAGCAGCAAATGATACTAAATCCAGTCAATCAGATGCCAGTTTACATGTCTTCCCCAATGCCCCTTGCACCACAAATGGCTATGCAACCCCAACCTCAATCTATGTTGTCTGAACTTGACATTCAAAGAATAGTGCAGGGTTTGAAAATGTCTTTGAGAGAGGAAATAACATCCCTTGTTAAGGCAGAAGTCACTAACCAAATCAGCCATATTGTTCATCCTCTAAGAGAAGAAATTGACACTCTCAATATAAAGCTGAACAATCTAGAAATGGAACTAGACAATAATAACCAATACAGCAGGCGTTTGTGTGTGGTAATCAGTAATTATCCTGAAGAAAAAGATGAAAACACAGATGACATTGTTACAAAAGTAGCAAATGAAGCTGAAAGTGACATAAAAGCTGATGATATTGACAGGTCTCATAGGATTGGCAAAAAGACAGATGACAGTGAGAAACCAAGAGATGTAGTGGTGAAGTTTCTGTCTTACAAAGCCAAGTCTAAGTTTATGAAAGGCAGAAAGCAGCTGAGGGAAAAGAAGAGTTCATATTTCATCAATGAACAGCTGACTCCCTACAGAAGGATGCTGTTCTACCACTGTAGGCAATTTAAGAAGGATGAACAGTCCAAAATTACTGATGCTTGGTCCTTTGATGGAAACATTTTCATTAGAGCAGGTGATAAAGGACCATTGTACAAGATATCATCAATAAGGGATCTTGAGAAACATGGATACACTTCACCAGTGAGTGAATGACAGAAACAGTTAGAAATTTTATGTTTAACATACATGTGAAGATTTCACCAGTGTATTTATAAAATAATAATCACATTCAATTGAAATTCAGTAAAATTTCAGTCCATATAACAAATATAATTATATATTACTTAACAAAATAATGATAAATATGACATTGCTATTGAGTAATGTGCTAAAATCTACAATTTATACTGAAATAGTTCTTAAAAACAATTATCTTGCATGACAGTATACAATTTCTCAAATAAATTTAGGCATCTTATGTGCTTCTAGAACAGTTTAATATCACTGTTGCTCTATTATGTACATATTATTCTTTTTCTAATGTTATTCTCTTTATATAAAATGTCCTTATGTTTTGTTACTGATGCCTATATTATCTTGAATGTTTACTTAACCACTTATGATTGAATTTACTACTTGCAGATTTTTATATTTACAAACAACATCATAGAACTGTTAAATTTTTAAGAAGCTCAATTATATGACAACTTCTTCCAATAAGTGTGTTATTGTTATCTTGTTTTGAAGTTATTTGTTAAAAAATACCATAACAAACTTCTCATACAGCCATCATGAAACTTCATCACAATTCAAAATGCTAGTTCTGAGAATATGTTGTTATGTTGTTTGAAATCATTTATTGCTTTGTGAAATGCCATTCATATATTGTATTTGCTTACTACATGTTCATAAATTACAATATACCTTTACTTGGCAACAGGTCTTTAAACAGTGAAAAAATGTAACTATTTTTGATTAACATAATTATTTCAACCCAAGTATATTTTCAAGATGAAACAAATTTAGATTGATGAGATATATACACAACATACCGTGTAAATTTGTCTGTAGCCCTGCATCTGTAGATATTGTTTGCTGCTCTATTATTCCTCAATATGTATACGATATCCAGTATAATATTCATTCTAACCACACTGGAACTGTTGATGTCTCTACTTTTACCAATTGTATTTATTTTGTGATATGTGAAAATGATTGCTACACAAACATAAATTGGTTTCATTCCCACAAAACTTCAAATTTTAGAACCACTAACTGTTAAAATATCACTATTCCAACATCCTTTCTTTTGAACTGCACTTGTAAGCACTTAATTTCAACACTCCTATATTCCTCAAACTGTATTCCATGAAACATTCTTTAATTCACATTTTATCAATTTAATGCTGGTCAAATAATCTCAATATCGACTATGATTTCAATATAAAGATACGTAAATTTTTCTTCAACTTACTTCGCGAATTTGTCGATAAAATTTTATTATAACAATTTTAATCCAGTGACACACTTTTCTCTTGCTTTTTCACATTTAGTCTACACATTTGATATTGCGTCCTTACGTCCCACGAAATTTGCGTGGACTTTGGTAATTGTCCAATTTATACCCACGAGTTAAACAATCAATGAAATAAACAAACTTTAAATCTTAATTCTAGCTACTTGTGACGTTTAAAACTGTTCTGCGACTGACAATTTTATTTGATTGACAGCCCGCGAGACGCTGAAACATACATCTTTATGATGTTTAATTCGAAGAAAATCATTCAATGCTAATTTTTTGCAGTTAAAAAATACGTAAAGGTGTCACTCAAAATGGCCTGTTTTCGGCGGATATTTTAAAATTGCTTACAATTGACATGAATCAAATAAGCCAAAACAATTTCTCGTAAAACAACTTGATCAGTCTTTTATGCATATTTCAAAATAGGATGCTGATATTCTCGCAAGAAGATGTTTACTTTGATATGACTATCCATTACCTTAATGAATTACAGTATTATCGGTATTTCTCATATTTCAATGATATTATAGCGATGCTTGTTCTATTTTTCTCTCTTTCTTTTTCTTGTCTTTTTCTTTGTTCTACTCTCTCTGTGGGTCTTAGTTGGTTCAGAGCCGTCTCACTCGGTAGACTTTGGTCCCCAGGTATAACTTGATTCACGTAGACTTGCACACTTTTGGAGTGAGGGTGGGCTTGTTTGTTCATATGCGATCCGATGAACCGAAACCGATGGACACACTTGTTACTGTTGTTTGGCTGTCTATTCTTCTCATCATAGCGGGGGATATACATAGCAACCCGGGGCCTGTTGCTTCCCCAAACTCGCCGACATCCAATATATCATCATTTAAATCTCAGCTTTCAGTTGTGCATTACAACATTCAAAGTATAAACAACAAAAAAGACATTATACACACTGAGCTTAATCACTTTGATGTTATTGCTCTAACGGAAACGTGGCTGGATCAAAGTACAACTTCAACCAACCTTACCTTTAATATCTATCATGTACCCTTTCGTCAAGACCGACCAAACAATCGGTATGGAGGGGTTTTGGTCTATGTGAAGGATACTCTTCCTGCTACTCGCAGAAACGATCTTGAAATACTTGGTATTGAGTGCATATGGGTCGAGATTCGCATAAAGACAAAACCACTTCTTTTAGGTGTCTTCTATCGTCCACCGAATTCTGATGCGTCTGTTCTTTCTAAGATTCAAGACTCAATTGGTCTGGCTGTCGATACAGGTATCAAAGACATAGTTATCACAGGTGACTTCAATCTTGATTTACATACCTGTAGCAGTAAACAAAAAATTGACAACATTTGTATGCAATATGGTCTATATCAAATTATTAATGAACCAACTCACTTTTCTCCAACGTCTCAAACCCTCATAGATCTCTTTCTCGTATCGTCATCAGATCTGGTATCTTTAAGTGGTGTAGGTGAGCCTTTTCTGGACCAAAATGTTCGATTCCACTGTCCTATTTTCTGCTGCCTTAAATTTGAAAAGGAACTGTCTCGTCCCTATAAACGAAAGGTTTGGAAGTATTCCGCTGGTGATTTTAACTCTCTCCGCAACAAAGTTTCTGTCTTTGATTGGGATTGCTGCTTTGATCACAATATAAACACTTATGCAAATAACTTTACAAGATCTTTACTGGCATTATGTGAAACATGCATACTAAACAAAAACAATCACAATTAGAACATCCGAACCAGCATGGATCCATAACGAAATTCGCAAATCAATAAGACACAGGAAACAAGCATATGACAAAGCAAAAAGAACTAATAACACTGAGCATTGGCAGAAATACAAACAATTACGAAACAAAACTACAAACCTCATACGCAGTGCTAAAAAGACACATTTCAATAAACTTGCAGAGTCACTTAAGGATCCCAATATCGCTACAACAAACTTCTGGAAAATTATCAAGCAATTTATAAAGCCAGCCAACACAAACCAATTCTTAAAAGTAATGATCAAACATTTGAAACAGACACTGACAAGGCAAATGCACTTAATAACTATTTTCAAGCACAAACTCTATTAAAGGACAATGACAAACAACTTCCAGATACAATATTTGACACAGAGTCTCCACAACTTCGTGACTTTGAAATTACTCCTCCTGAAGTGACTGATGCTCTCCATCTTCTCAAACCTGGAAAAGCGTCTGGCCCGGACAAAATCAATAACATAGTCGTAAGGGAACTTTCGACTGAGCTTGCTATTCCTTTGTGCAAACTAGCCCACGTCTGTGCTATTTTCAAGAAAAATGACCCCCAGGATATTGCAAACTATCGCCCCATTTCTTTACTTAGTGCTCTTGACAAGGTTCTTGAAAGAATAATTCATAAACATGTCTTCAATTTTTACCGGGATCAAGGCTTCTTCTCTCCTTCCCAGTCAGGCTTCATGCCCCAGGACTCTACTGTTAATCAGTTGGTCGCTGTTTATCATTCATTTTGTCAGGCTTTGGATGATGGAAAAGAGGTGCGAGCAATCTTTTGTGATATCTCGAAGGCCTTTGACAGAGTTTGGCATCGAGGTCTGATCTATAAGCTTCGAAAAAGCGGCATTTCTGGCAAACTCTTATCCTGGTTCAATGACTATTTATCTGATAGAAAACAAAGCGTTGTACTGTCAGGAGCTCATTCCGACACTGTCACAATTTCGGCTGGTGTACCTCAAGGCTCAATACTAGGTCCTCTGCTTTTTCTCGTCTATATAAACGATATTGTTACCGACATCACTTCTCCTATTCGTTTGTTCGCTGATGACACTACCCTTTACATAATCGTCGACAACCCTACGTCCGCTGCTCTTCAACTCAACTCAGATCTACTAAAAGTCAGCAACTGGGCTGACAAGTGGTTAGTTTCATTTAATCCATCTAAAACAGAATCACTCATATTATCACGAAAAGCAAATAAACCAATTCATCCACCTAGTACGTTCAACAACACAGTCATTAAAAATGTCAATACTCACAAACATCTTGGTGTTACTTTTTCAGATAATGGATCTTGGTATGCTCATATTTCCGATATTAAAAATAAGGCCTGGTAACGAATAAACATCCTTAGATCTTTTAAATTTATACTTGACAGAAAATCCCTTGAAATCATCTATATCTCCTTTATTAGGCCTATCCTTGAATACGCTGATGTTGTCTGGGATAATATCACAGCTGGTGAGCAGGAAGAGCTTGAACGTATCCAGCTTGAAGCTGCAAGGATTATCTCTGGTGCGACTTCTCTTGTTTCATTTGCAAAGCTCTATAAGGAGACAGGGTTGGAACCACTCAAGAACAGGAGGTTGAAACATAAATTAATTCTTTTCTATAAGATGTATCATTCCCATACACCTTCGTATCTTTCAGACATTATTCCTCCAATTGTTGGGGATACAAACACCTACAGACTGCGAAATTCTGATCACATTCGCAATATCCACTGCAATACTCAGCTTCTTGCAAGGTCGTTCTTACCTTCAACTATCTCAGCTTGGAACTCTCTCACTCAGGATACCCGAAATTCACCTACTCTCTCTGTTTTCAAAAATATTCTTAAGAAAGACTCTGTCAAGGTGCCAACGTTCTTTTACCAAGGGAGAAGGGAAGACTCAACTCAACACGCAAGACTCCGAATGCATTGTAGTGCTCTCAAAGAGCATCTTTTCTCTAAGAATATAATAGACTCTCCAAACTGTGAATGCGGTGCTGTTGAGGATACCAATCATTTTCTCTTAGTATGTCCTCTTTACCGAAATCAAAGAGCTATTCTAGTGGACAATCTGTCAACTCTTACATCAGCCACTTCTCACACTAATACTCTTCTTTTCGGAAATGAAAATCTTGACACTGGTGTCAATGCTGCAATATTTCAAATTGTTCAACAATACATATGTCAAACACAACGATTCAAACAACCCACCAGGCATCTGACCAATCCTCTAACCCACGATCTCTCTTTTCTCCTATAATTCTCTGCATTTCTCAAGCTCTCAAGCTACCTCTCTCTTTTTGTTTTCTTGAATTCAATAGTAGTGTTTTGACAAAGTTGATGTTAAAATATTTAAATTAAAATTTTCCTTCTTTAGTTATTCTCATATTCTTATCCTTTATCAGATTTTCTTTTTCCTTAGTATTAAGATTAAGATAGCTTATATTTAGGTTTTATACATCAAATTGTAGTAATTATTATACACCAATAGTGCAGCTTTGCAAGATAAACAGAAGCGAGGCTCAGAATAAGCTATATAGCTTCCTCCTCAATTCTGTTTGAATTTCTTGAATCGAATATATTGATACATAATGCAAACCAACTATTTTCATATGTTTAGTTTTGTTATCTGTACAACGCATATACATTTGTATTATGTAAATGTGAACTAACTTGATAAATAAATATTGTTTAAACCAAAGTAACTGTCATAATATTTAGAAATGTATATAGCATTGTTTTATACATAACTTTAAAATTAATTTTTCAGACAAGGAAACAATATAAATTTTATTTGTTTTTTTAAAGTGGTATATGGGGATATACATGTATTACCCGACTAGACTTATAATACCCGAGCCGTTAGGCAAGGGTAATATAATGACGAGGCGGGTAATATATCCCCATATATCACGTCAAAAAAACAAATAATTTTTAATTCTTAAATATTGAAAGAATCCGTTTATGTTTTATTCATATAACGGCTGAACGTAAGCAGACCTTCAAATTCACTTATGATACCTCAATGTCACTTCGTGACATCACAAATCAGCACTGACTTATGCATTGATGTAGTGTACGCGGCGAACAAGCTCACGTTTAGCATGGGGTACAGTAATGGGGTTATGTCTAGTGTATTACCGGCTTGCCCGTCAATACCAGTATCTATTTACAGATCGTTGACCAATCAGAAGACTGCAAATTTCATAGAAGGGTAATAAAAGATCATATTTGGAGCCTTTTAGCTGAAAAGAGTGAAACAATGCTATCCTGACACTGGTTGACAATTTGAGAAGAAACAGTACAGTATGTACTTCAAACTATATATTGTAAATTGGGTAATTTCCGTGTGATGAAAATTTCGCGATTTGTTATCAGACAGACTTATTTGTCAATTTTAAATTTGCAAAAGGAGAACTCTCTAGTAGTAAATCTATGTGAAAAAAATCTTAAATTGCAAAGTGTGAAATTCACGTAAAATTGCGAAAATTAAATCATTGTGAAAATATTTACAGTACAAGGACATCTACATCCTCAAAGGTGTTTTAACAGCAACTATATTCCTTAAATTGAAACAAGAGCTGTTTCTCATAAGTGACGAATGCCCCCGAAAGTGTCTTACAGTCTGTGTCCTTTCTATATGCTCAACAATTGTGCCATGTAATTATAAAATCCTTCCATGCATGACAGAGCTACCATGTATACAGAATTCCATTACCTTTAAACTCTAAGTGTGACCTTGACCTTTCAGGTAAGGACGTCGGTCTTGCATACGGCACATTGTCTTGATGTGCTAGAAATTTGTGCCAAATTATTTTATATTCAATCAATACATGACAAAGTTACAGTCCGGACACGAATGTGTGCATATATACAGGATTCTATAAATTTCAAACTCTTAGTATGACCTTGACCTTTGAGCCTTTGAGGTAGGGACGTGGGTCTTGCATGCAACACGTTGTCTTGATGTGCTGAATATTTGTGTGAAGTTAGAATCTAAGTGTGACCTTGACCTTTGAGGAAGGGACATGGGTGTTGCACGCGACACGTCGTCTTGATGTCCTGAATGTTTGTGCCAAGTTATTTTAATATTCCTTCAATGCATGACAAAGTTACAGCCTGGATACAAATAAATGTAAGGATGTACGCACGGATAGACGGTTGGACAACAGTGCGATTATAAATAAACTTTCTTTACCTGAGTCCTTCATATCCATTAGATGTGATGATAACTTTGACGTTGGACTGTAGAGGACTGTTGAGACAACTCCAGTGTGACATGATCTGAGGGTCTGCTATACTTGTTGCCAACCTGTCTATAGTTTCCATGGTTCTACAGTGATTGTCAGAAAAAAATATGTTCTAAGTTAATCACAATATTGCCAAGTATTTTACTAGAATTTCATTTCTTTACTTCGGATTTATGTACTATCGGGTATTTTAACTTTTCAATGTTAATGAAATAAAATTTAATAACAGTGAAATATCTCTTACCTTGCTCTTAATACTTCATGTCTGGCTTGTTTGATGATTTGTTCAAGGAGGGTTTCACTACAAGCAAGAAATATGAAGACTCGTAACAAACTTGTTATTGAATATCATCTCTTCACAAGTGAGCTATAAGATTAAACTTTACAATACCTCGTCTACCATTAAGATTCTGATTAAAATGATTCGAGTGAAATTAACGTGATATTACACCGATACCAACAATTTTTCTGTTTATTTTATGGTTAAAACTCTACTTTTATTGAGTTTGTTTCTATAAAATATTGAAAATCGCGGGAAACGTCATTAGAAAACAAAGCGCAAATGACGTCATTTAAACGACGTCATCGTCGCATGGTTTCCAGCATTAATTACGCTCGGTATACTTTATGACGTAAATCCGGGTTAAAGATTGCAAAAACAGTGAAAAATAAAAACGGTAATCCACTGTTTCAAAATGTGGATTATCACTTTTATTTCACTGAGAAAACTCTATAATTCACTGGTAAACATAAAATAATATGCTTTTATCCTGTGACAGGGATATCTTATGCAAACGGGAACTGGAACCAACTGTGTACCAGTAACATGTTCATTTCATTGTTCTCTTTGATCAAAACTAAGCTGCATTGATTTACAATTTAATTCTTTTGCAGTCATTTCTCAACCATACCACAGTGGTGGGGTAGCAAAGCTCAACCCCAGTGAAGGTTTGATCCCCACATGCTAAAATAAATTGGTATATTAAATTTACTAAATTAAATAAATTATAGCAACTAGAATTGTTTTAAAATGCAACTAACAAAACAGATGGCATACTGAAATGCAGAATCTGCAACCGTCTTCAATTTATTATGTAGCTGTGGATCTAACGTCATAAACTACTGATTCTTGTGTCAGGGTAAATCAATTCAGCATATAATGTGTAACCTTTTAGATACTGAATCTAAGTTTAATCTGGATTTAAGGGACCCCACTTGGGTCATGACTGTACCTCCTCATATGACACTAATACTGGTTTTTCCTGGAAGCGGACTCGAGAGTGACTCGATAAGCTTCAACCTTTCTTAACAATCAAGCTAAAATAATTTAGTAAAAACTATACTGAATCCCCAAGTACTATAAATTGGATACTATTCGTGGTGATTAGATTTTGTTATTTTTGTGATTTTTCCACTTCAATAATTTAAAAAGTCTCGCAAAGGATTAGTTACATGAAGATTTACTTCAAGAGAATTCTCCTTTATGATTTTAACAGTTGTGAATAAGCCCGTCTGCTCCCAAATCATGAAATTTTTGTGAAAATTACCCAATTTACAGTTATGAAGTTGACTTTATCTCCTGATTAATTTTGACCATTACTATATATTTATCAACTGTTTAAACACAAAGGCTAGCATTACTTTTCTGCCATCTCTTTGAGTTCTGCACGAGACATCCCCGTTGGACCAACCAATCGTCGTCTCTTGCTCATGTTGCTTTTGCTGTAACGGGATGCGGGGCATCCAGATGTAACGTTTTGTGATGCACCTCTCGTAACAGCTGATGTAATGAATGCTCAAGTACGTGGTTATGTTCTACTTTATTTGGTGGAAGTTGTGACTGAAAGGAAAATTAAACCAAAACTAGGCTATGAAAGAGAAGATAAAATTAATGTTTACTTATTACTTGTTGTTCTGATAACATGCACATAAATATGGGAGGTAGGTAGGAAAATACTTCATCTTTCAAAATTATCTTATTTAAGCTTAACTATATACAATTCCTCTATGTAGTACTAGTAGGAAGCCATTAATCTAACTTTATGAACACAATTATTTAGTGTACAGGTGCTCAAATAGTGTTGGTAGAGTTACTTTCAGACTGCTTGGTTTATACATTCTAAAATTTATTACAAAAAAAATTCAAGCTCTTTTAACACTAATAGATATAAGTAACTGTCCAAATTAGGCCAATTTTAGAAACTTAGCAAGGTAATGGTTAAATATTATCACTTTACCTTTTTGTCTCCTTTTCCAGTTGAGTGACAAAGAACTATAGACAATTGCACACTGGGAAATATCTGAAATAAACGGAGAAAATGATCAAGATTCAAGAGGAACTCAAAATGTAAATGCATTCTTTCACCATATTCATGGATCATGTGAGATCTAAACCTTGAAATTCCTAGTTTATTATAACTATTGATTAAAGTTCTTATTAAACATTTAAAACAATATTCTTTTTCAACTGCATGATGTTTATTATGCTTTCTAAGTTTGTTCTAACAGCTTGTGGTCTTTTTAGCTTACTCTCTCCTGCTGCAGGCAGCAAGTGATTCTGCCCTTACAACTAGTGTAGATCATGATCAGTCTGTACATATATGTAGTAAGAAGTAAGTTTAAAAGAAGTGGCCTAGCCAAAGCTTAAAGTTTTCCAAGAAAAATGATAAATAACCCTTTAATAATTAAACACTCAATTCTGCTTTAAACATTACGATGCTTTAAAATGCCTTAAAAACCTTTAAAAGGCTATACAGTTAGACCTGCATTTGCAACAACTTAAGTTAACTGACATCCTGACCTATGCGTCCACTTTAAATTATACCATTGCCTCTCTTGCAAACTGAAACAGAAATCATTTTCTTGTTTATAAAAATCTATTTCAGCTTGTTTGCTAAATTAGTTCTCTTAAAGTCCCATTAGCACTCTGGATGTAAAAATACTTGTAGTTCTTCTAATAATGAGAAAGATATCTTACTTGTGAAACTGACCGTTATCTGTTCGAAAAACATTCCTAGCATTGCGTTTTAAATTGAATATACCAGTTACCAATATAGTGCAGTATTTTGTCAATTACCCTGCAAAAATTACAAAACACTATTAGAGAATACTACTGCGTGAAGAAACGACAAAAATACATAAATAAATGTATACATCAACATTGTTTTAGACCACATGTGACAATGGTGACAGGTCTATCAATATTCTATCCAATAAAGCAATTATTCTATAAATGAATATTCAAACCATTCATGCGAAGGACCAGTAATAGATTCCAATCCTCCTGTAACAAACTGCTAACTTTCTTATCACGGGGGTAGGTGTATATTGAGTTCAAACTTGGTTTAAGTAAAAAAATGAGAGTTTAAAAGTTTTTCTCCAAAATATGTATAAACAAAGAAAATTTAATTGGAGTATTAAAACATTAGTGAGCGCAGTGAAGTGCACGTAAATATTTCCTATATATTTTCTTGTAAAAGAAGCGATTTCTGGCCTCAACACCTATCGATTTGGGTAAAACTTTGAAAAATGACCAAGGCATTTTCAGTTTCTATTCGTGAAAGCTTCCTTCTGACCAGATTCAACCTTCAATAGCTTTAAAACTTCGCATCATTTCGGTAGGAAACAAAGAACCGAGTGAAGGTTACATATAATCCTTGACTAAAGGCCTATTCATATAATTTCATAGCGTAAAGAAAACATATTCCCTGGTATGAATGCGCTTGACCTCAAAAAAGCACATTATCTGCCATTTTCTAAAGTTTGCTCTCATTTTATCACTTAAACCAAGTTTGCACTCACTATACACCTACCCCCTGCTCATGCTGGGTTGGTTCCTGTTTCTGTGAAAGACATTTACAAACCTGTGAAAACAATTCTTTACAGAACAGAACATTTTGTGCAGCCTCTAATTTAGTCTGCCAGTGAGCATCTGAGGGATACCGTCCAAAGCCATCAGGTATTCGAAGTGTTGCTGTGATCAGGTCGGACTCCATTGAATCTGTGAAAGTAAATATTGTACCTTAAGTAAAGATATAAGCACAGATCTTGCTGCAGTCTCAAAATAAACTTTTCATTCTTTTAACCTGGACTATATCAAGCATAGTGAACTGGTGCAATTAAATCATAAATTCTAGAGTATGACCAGACTACACTTGTGAATGTAAGCTGATCATTTCTAGTGATTTCTCGCTAGTTTCCTACGATAGAAAAATCGTTGTGCATGTTTTCATGTCTGCGACAATGGATAGAGTGGTCGGGCAATCTAAAGTCGTTACATTCTTTCCATATATAACTGCACTTGGGGTCAAACAGTGTGACTTCGAGTGAGATTAGAGTGACTGAAGTGACTGACTTCTCTGGAGTAAAATTGATGCACCTTTTCACCGGTAAATTAACAGGTTTTACATGACATCCAATTTAAATCAATTATATCTTTAGAAATTTGTATACAAAAGAGATTTTCTTGTGTTGTACATTTACAAATACAAATACAAAGCATTTATATAGCGCAAAAATGTATAAAAATATTAGATTGTGCTTTACAATTTCACCTAAGCATAGCAATATGGCTAAAATATCCTCGGCCAAGTCACTCTTGAATTTAGTTTCTATGACACAGTCATGCACACAATAATCTAGTTATAAAACCGACCAAACAAGTATGGTTTTAGTTTGGATTTAAACAGACTTTCTGATGTTAAATTCTTTAGATGATTTGTAAAGCATATTGTTTCTTCTTCTATTTCCCCTGAAATTATTTACATCTTTTTACCCATCAGTGCTTTAGGCAGCAACTAACATTTATTGCTTTTAAGGTCTCATCCACAAATACGAGCTAACAAAGTTGCTCTTATGGACGTACCTTAATAAAATTTGCTTCAAATCAAAATTATTGCTTTTATAAAATGTGGATATTTTTATGTTTTTTGAAACTCTTCAGCGTCAAAGACTACCATGACTTTCAACAGGTAGTCATGTTTTGACTAAACAACCTTGAGAAATTATTTAGGCACTCACCGATGCCAGTACTGCCTGCATCTCTGTGAACAGATCAACATTTACCTGTTCCAGTGAGATGTTTTACTCAATATTGATGACAGTAGAAACTCGACGTCAGCACCGCTATATAAATGGCACTTCTTTTCCGGAAGCATTGCTCGGTGACACACTACACAATAGACATTCTTAAAGTTTCAATTCATTATTGTTGTAGACGACATTGAGATGAATAAGTGAGTGGAAAGCTGAACCTCTTTTAAAAGATTCATCATGACTGAGATGTATATTTCTATAAAAATGGTTTTAGTTCTTCTTTCTTTTAAAACTGAAAGATAAGATGGTAACTCATATTTGTCTCTTCCGGACGCAGCCACCAAAAATGATTAATTAAGCCGCGGTAAAAAATTTTTAGCTCCGGCATAAATATTTAAGCTCCGGCATAAATATGATTTAAGCCGCGGTAAAAATATTTTAGCTCCGGCATAAATGTGATTTTAGCCGCGGCATAAGTATTTAAGTTCCGGCATAAATATGATTTAAGCCGCGGCAAAAGTCGCATTTTTATCGGAGCTAAAATATTTTAACCGCGGCTTAAATCATATTTATGCCGGAGCTTAAATATTTATGCCGCGGCTAAAATCATATTTATGCCGGAGCTAAAATATTTTTACCGCGGCTTAATTAATTATTTTCGGTGGCGATGGCCCGCAACTATAGACGGACTAATATTTATTTGATTTAACTACATATATGTGTATTTTTATAGTGATAAGTAATTTAAGTGACAAGATTTAAGTAAAATATGTGATAAAAATAAATGTAAAAGCAATTTGTGATACAAAATGTATTTAAATTATGTGATATTCTGTGATACTGATTACTGTACATTGATTCATTGCCTCTCTCTGTCATGCCACCAACACAAAGGGACCACAATGGAAATAAGAGTTTACTCTTTTTTTTGTGTTATCCCTGATGTCAAATGGTCTTAGTTCTTCTTTTTTTAAACTGAAAGGTTCTGGTCGGCGTGATAACGATGGTAATTCATATTTTTTTCTCCCGAAAGGACTAGTATTAACTGATTTTTTTCATAATTTCCGCCATTTTTAACGGGATACACACAGCGTAATCTATCATAGAACTTCCATACGTTTCCGATCATGCAATAGCCAGTCATATTACAAAAATGTAATGATATTCCAAAAATTATTCTATCAAACAGTAAAATTGTATCTCAACAATAACTATCTGTCGTCTAATTATACCAGGATTACTAATTATACCAAACTCATGCCGCTAGCGTGTTTCAAGCAATATCAAAACCTAAATTCTGTCATAGAAACTACCGTTTAACTCAGTAATTTTGGCGGTTAAAATCACATTTATGAAAATTAGGACATGTTCTGTCAGAACTACGACGGTACGTGTTTGCTGATTTACTGGTTTAATGTTTTCCAGAGTTGATTCCCTTTAAATTTCTTGACTTGTGAATGGGTATATTGACAAGAGTCCAGTGTAGAATCAACTTATTCCACGAAACTAGTCATTAGTAAAAAGATAATATCACCCACGGATTTCTAAAAATGATAACAAGGATTTCTTCCGACATTTAAATAAAGAATAACTATGGAAACAACTTTTAAAGGGGATTCCGTTGAAAAGCCGCATTCTTAGTATGTTTGTTGGACAAAAAACACTGGTCAGATGGTAGCAGCAGTATTAAGCATTTAATTAACCGGATCGATAGAGATGTTCAATTCAATTTCCGTAAAGTCAAGAAGGACGTTTTCAATTCAACAGAAACACAGATCTAGTCGTTTGAAGTTTAACTTATGTTAGTGGTCATTTCAGTATAGAAGCCCCCTCTGTCTAGAGAAGGTAGTAATGACTTGACCAAAATTACCTTGAAATTAAAATACACCTGTATCAAGCAGTCAAGTACAGAAAGTGGCCGAGTTTAATGTATCCCGTTGCTTGCTCCTTAAGACAGCATTGACTGTACATGAGTATGCCTTTTAAATTGACTTTTACAGCGAATTTCAGTGAATGCCTCGGTCACATATCCGTACGATGTCAGTACGCTTTATAAAATCGTACGATTCCACCAACTTTTAAAAATCCGTTCGGTCTCCGAGCAATCGTAGCTTCTGGTCACATGCCTACGGGCCCCGTACGGTCTTTCTGAGGATGCACTCGTAGGATATCCGTACTGACATCACAGACAAGTCGTGCGGAGCTTGTAAGGAGCGCGGACGTACCTCGTACAATGCACATGATATCTGTATATTTCTCATTAGCTTAAATTGCCAAGGAAGTCGTACGCAAGCCCGTACGGCGAACGTAACGACCTGCGGACCGCGTGCGGACATAATATGTGTAGGTGTCCATAATATCGTACGAACATTGTACGTTGACCGTGCGACTCCCCTGCGATCCAGTCGTGCGAGCACTGGCCTCGCGGTGTTCCAAAATCGCACAGACATCGTGCGATGCCCATACGAGCTCTACCGGGGCCCTTTTGGTGCCCGAACGGGCCCTTGCGAGCTGCTCCCAACTTTGAAAAAATTTGTACGAGCTTAGCGAGAAATTGGGAGCTCGGTAAAACATTTTGACCGGCTACCCGAGTCCTCTACGAGTTATATGCTCGCAAGACTCAACGATGTCAGTACGGACTTCGTGCGATTTTGCAAAATATCGACTGAAACCCATCTCGTACGGAGCTCGTACCGTTAATGAGATCAGGGTATCAGGTATACACAAACACATGCATTTGATTTCTGTATCAAATCGCCGACATATTTACTCATATAGGTCCGTGATCAACAGTAAAAAGAAATCAAGTGAATAAAGTCTTATTAAATTAGGCTGGGAATCTAAATACTACGAGATTTTTCTCTCAAATGAAACTTTTAACTTACTGGGTTGTTTGTGTAACTTGACTAAAAAGAAGAATCATAAATAAAATAATAAAATATAAAATAATATTTCACAAAATACTTGTGGAATTTGAGTAAAATTACGTTGAAAACAGGTAGCGACATTCAATATGAACTCGTGAAATAGGCCTTTGTAGTTGATTTTGTAGATCAACAGTAGTGTCATGTTTCAGATTACCATAGCGCTAGGGAGGACGTTCGGACGAAGTCTATTTTGTTATTGAAAATATTGATCATGTTTATTTTTCAGATATTCTTTCTTAAGGTTTTTGTAGGCAAACTTGCACTTATATTGAAAAACTGTTTGTGTTTTAGTGTAGTTGTTAAACACGCGTGCAAATATGCTGAACAAGGAAGGTCAACTCAGATAAGGGTACCTAATGTAAATAAATGTCATGTGATTTAAACGATTTTTAACAAAATGGCGACTGGGGTTGTTAATGATTCAAGCATACTTTCAGATGAAACTTTTGATTTACTTTGCTGTTTGTGCAAACATAGAAACAAGAATACCGAAGCCACCAAGTTCTGTGTAGATTGTCAGGAGTATTACTGTTCCAGTTGTGTCAAGTTTCACGATGAAATTCCTCCGTTGTCAAGACACAAAATCCTTAACAAGGAACAGTTTCAGCCTGGACAAAGTCAAAGACTACAGATGGTACCGACAGAACGCTGTGACAGACACCGTCATAAACACGTGGACATGTTCTGCCAGAATCATGACGTAGTTGGTTGTTCTACGTGCATTGCCGTTGATCACAAGTAAATCTTCACTTTTCATTTTAAGACTTTTGATTAGTCATCATTTAATGTTTTTTAGTGTTTAAAACTTAAGTCAGGCCGAAATCGTTTCTCGCAAGTAGTGTAGCTAGCAAATACCCTGCGGTTGAGAACACCTAACCGGTCTATAAAATCTAACAATGAGTGTCATACATCAAAATGCTTGCCAGTCATGCCAGTATCCGTATGATATGAAACGGAAGTTCATTTTAACCAAAGGAGTCGACAGACATCCAAGATGGCGTCCAAAGTGGCCACCTAATGTACAAAACAAGCAAATATACCATTTTCTGTCACTTCTTTGTCGTGTATGTACAGATTAACAACATTTTCACTTCACATTCTAGTTTCTTTTTTCAAAGTGTAATCATAGTTATTTTAAGTTATAGAGGTCAAGGTCAAGTTCAAGGTCAAATTTTGTGAAAATTGGACTTTCAGATAAACATATTTATCTTTGAAATAATACAATAAAATATACGAAACATAAAATCGATCCAAGTCAGAGCATTTCAATGGTTGACTGCGTGTACAATGAAAACGAAGCACATATAGGTCAGACTCGGAATCGACCCTTGCAATATTAGAAGGAAAGGAGAATTTATCAGTAGGCCTAAATGATTACAAAGGGCAACATTTGCTTTGGGCACACATCGATTCTTGCAGAGTATATTAGGTTACAAAGTCGAATTTCTGTACTTTTATGGTAGATCATGCAGATATATTATTTACTTTTAGCTCACCTGAGCACAAAGTGCTTCAGGTGAGCTATTTTGATCGCCTGGTGTATGTCTGTCTGTCCGTCCGTACGTATGTCCGTACGTGTTTCCGTGTGTCTGTCAACATTTTAGCTTGTGTATCAAATAGAGACTGCATTTTTCACTAGTTCTTCATGGAAATTGGTCAAAATGACTGCCTTGATGAAATACCAATACCATTTCTTTTCAATACCATTTACTGTGATTTTATTGCTTGCATTGTCATATATGATATAACACTACATGTATATTCAAATGACCACAATGGAAATAAGAGTTTATCCATACCTTTTTTTTGTGTAACAAATGTATCCTTTGCATATATCAAGGTCGAAATCAAATACAGTTAAACTTCGTTCGCTCGAACTTCATTCGCTCGAACACTACCGATCGCTCGGACCCGACCGGCGGTCCCGGCAAAAGCTCTATATAAATCAAATTGTTCCACTACCGAAACCTCAAACACAGAGTGCGCCTGACTGTTGACCTGTCAACACGTTAAAACATGTGCTCAGATATTGTCACTCAGATAAACTAAGTCCGAAAATTTTTCGTACTTAGAAAATTTTCAAAAATATTTTTTTTTTTAAGTTGAAGTGTTTAAGAGTTAAACTTATTTTCGTAAGTTAAGTGCCACTAGGAGGGATACGCGATCAGGATTAAGGATAAAGGATAGGATAAGTTACGAGCGGGAAAGACAAGGGTAAAGAAAAGATAAAAGTGGGGTAAGAAAGTTTAAATAGGAAAGCATTTGTCTGGGGCAATAGTTGTTGAAAATTAGGTAAAAGATAGCCGGAATACTTAGGTGAACCGACTATCTTTCTTCAAAACAGAATTTAGTAGCTAAGTTAGGAAAAGAGGCTTGATTATTAGAATCAAGACCCTGTTAGTAAGCGTAGTGTATTTACTAGTAATTCAAATAGATCTAGTAAATCGCTAAAAAGAAAGCTTATTTTTCAGTGGGAAAGAGAAACAAGGTTTAGCGGGGTTGAAGGTATTTCAAGGGAAAATAAGGGTAAATAGGGAAAAATTAAGAAATATAACAAAAGTTAGTTTGGGGTAGAGCAAACTAAAAGACCAGTGGCACGGTCATTTTAGAAAATAGGACATTTATAATAAGCTTTGAATGGAAATTAATGAATAAATAAACAGTGACCAAAATTTGAGAAAGATTTTAAGATATTAAAGGTTTAAGGGACAAAAGCAGACGGTTTCTTACAATCAAACCCCATCTGTAATTAGCTAATTCCTGCTAATTGTATACATTGTACAAATAGTAATTAGGCCGTGTCAAAATTATTCCCAGTTTGTCCTTATCTGCAATTAGATCTGTAGGGAATTTATATTGTCTATTTTCTATTGATTGCTGAGTAAATAAGAGACAATAATTACAAGTTATTTCCAACACCTTGCTAACTTCTATTGTCAAACTTCTCAACTTCAAGGAAAGGTGTGAAATAGGCTTCAAGTTGGAATGTTAGTGGATATAATAGGGTACCTTTTAGTCTTTGTGTGATACTTTATAGTGTAGCTTTTACCACCACAGTCAGTAGAACAATTTAGCTTTAAGGTCACAATCAATAAGCACTTAATTAAACAAGTTTTTATCAACATAGAAGGAAAATTAAAGACATTTACTAGAAAAATATTTTTTAAGGGGAAAATATTACAAGTTGAAATTTAAAAAAAAAAAAATCTCAAAATCTCAAAATTTAATTTTTTTTCTAAGTCTCAGGTTCAAAACACACAAATAACAATGAGTGACATAAAACAATTAGCTTCAAAGGCAAAAGTCTCTGCAGCTAAAGCAGTCAGGGAGCACAAACGAAAAATAACTGTAGTACGTAGGGCTCAACAGAGCAAAGTAGTTAGATTAATAGAGCAGGTAGCTGGTGATAATTCACATATGACATCAGACAGTTTTAGTTGGCGTGAACTAATACTCACCCTTCAAGCCATATTACATCAAAGGGCAGTCCCACCCATGGCTGAAGCTTTGTTTGCTAGGGTAGTGGAACTTAATGCAGGAAAAGAAGCAGCTAGGAAATCAAACAGTGCCAGTATCAATAAGAGCACAATCTCTGTAGAAACGCAAAACGCCAGTGCCATCGGCAATAAGTACACCTTGCCCATAGAATCCCAACAAAAAAGTGCCAATGACAATAAGCGCACTAGGAATACAGAGACTCAAACCACAAGTGCCAATGACAATAAGTGCACAAGGTCCATAGGAACCCAAACAGAAGTGGTAACTAATAATGCATCCACACAATATGTTAGTAAGAGTAGAATAGGTAGTACAAAAACAAATGAAATAGAGAAGAAATATATAGAAATACAAACATTAACACCCATAGAAATTAATGCCACCCCCCAAAATGAAAACAAAAAAGCCCCAACCCCCAAAATATCAAACATAAGTATGGGAGTCCTAGAGGTGCCAAAAAACCAAAGCACCGAACAATTCAAAAATAATCTCATGAAAAACAACAAAAACATTGCCACTATACGGCAAAAAGAAATCAATAATAAGGGAAAAAGGGAAAAAACAAATCAGATCATTTTAACTTTTACTTGTTCAGAAATGCCAATAGAATTAGTGGGTTCAAAAGAATTAGTTAAACCAACGACATTAAGTATCATAAGATGTAGTAAGTGCCAAGCCCCAGGGCACAAAACACGACAATGTCGAAATAAAACCAAATGCCCGAAATGTACCGGCAACCATGAACTATCAATGTGCCAGGCTCAAATACTTAAATGCATCAATTGTTCGGGTAATCACTGGGGTTCAAGCAAAACTTGCCCCGTGTACAGAAAATACGTATCAAAGATAAATGATACAAACAATAAGATAACAAAGGAATATGAAACAAAGTGTGCCAAGATAAAGCACACTCCTCAAGATAAAATACCCCCACCTATTGTCACCCCCACCCCAATTACAACAGAAACCAAAGACAAAACCCAAAAATCTGACCCCAAAATTACAACACCCAAAAATATACCTAGTACTAAGGATATAATTAAAGTAAAACAAGAAAGGTGTGCTAACCCCCTACCCTCACCTCATAGAAAAATTAAAAGAGAACCTTCTTGGGGAGGGAATTATGGGTACCAACCAAGACACCAGGCAGGCCCAATGTACTACAGATTTCAAGGGGGACTTAACCCAGTACCAACACTAAGGAGAATTACTAACACAAATCACCCACACCCACACATTCTCTACCCAGGACCAAATGGACAAATGAAAATACATTGTCCACTAAACTTATGTAGAACTTAGGCTAAAACACCAATAACACAAAACAACTCCGAATAAACCATTAATGGATCACAAAACAGCTGAGGTAATTACTGAGTCCACCAGACCCTGCCTCAGCATCATTTCATGGAATATTCGGGGTATGAGATCAGAATCGTACACTAAATGTAATGAATTACAAAATTTTCTCATAGATCAAAAAAAACCAATAGATGTTATTTGTCTACAGGAAACCCATTTGGCAGAAAAACATAATCCTTTCAAATTCAAGGATTACCAAAAACCCGTAATGTTTCATAACAAAGAAACCCCCACCTCAGGAGGGTTATGCATATATGTCCGCAACGGTCTATCATACATAACCAAAAATACTGATTACAATAATGTTAATCAAAATATTGCAATAGAAATCATTGGCAAAGATAATAACATTTCGATTTATAATTACTATACAAATAGCAAAGAAAACAACAACATTAATGTTTTTAGGAATACCTTCAAAAATTTAGGACAGTCAAATGTAATAGTAGGAGACTTCAATTTAAAACATCCACTTTGGAACCCCGAAAATGACTTTAGGCGCGATGCTGGGGCAGAGGATCTGATAGACTTTATGAACGAGTCAGATCTAAATTGCATAAACGATGGTCAATGCACCCGTCTCGCCGAGCAGGCAA
The DNA here is from genome assembly GCA_022818135.1 of Saxidomus purpurata. Classification (NCBI taxonomy): domain Eukaryota; kingdom Metazoa; phylum Mollusca; class Bivalvia; order Venerida; family Veneridae; genus Saxidomus; species Saxidomus purpurata. The sequence goes on from JAFMSR010000050.1 coordinate 169,334, forward strand.
ACCACACAGATTCAGCCCTGGATCTGTCTATAGTCTCCGCAGGTCTGCACCCTAGGGCAACGTTCCTTGTAGTCGACAACAGCTTCAATAGTGATCATCTTCCAATAATCACAATAATAGAAACTCCAATAAGATTTGAAAATGTAATGATAACTGAAAAATGGCTGATAGACAAGGCATCCACTGCCCAGTGGATGGAATTTCATCATTTATGCATGGTAGAATTAAATTACAAGATTAAGAATCAAACAGTAGAGGAAAATTTCAAAGAATTTCTAGATAAACTTAATGGTATTTTAGAAAAAACAATTCCAAAATCTAAACCCAAAAATATCAAAACTAGAATCAAGAAAGTATGGTGGACACAGGAATGCCACGAAGCCATAAGAAGCAGAGAAATTAGACGTAAAATTCATAAAAGGGAAAAAACTCCCATAACTCTCATTTTATTCAAAATGGCCCGAGCAAGAGCAGTAAGAGTAGTTAAAAAGGCAAAGCAGGACAGTTGGCGCAAATTCTGCTCAACTATCACATGTAATACATCATCTAAGGAAGTTTGGAATTTTGTAAATAAAGTTAAAGGCAGTGTACCAAAGAGCAATCCAGTCTTTAAGATAGGCCAACAAAATATTACGGAACCAAAAGAAAAAGCTAACGCATTAGTCAAACAATATGCCGAAGCTAGCAGTAATAAAGGGTACACTAGAGAATTTTTATTACGCAAAAGGAATATAAACAGAGCAGTAAATGAACATATCAATGATAGGAACAATGATAACTCACAAGAATATGACCAAGAATTTACTATATTTGAATTTAATAAAGCTTTGTCGAACTGCAAGGACGGTGCACCGGGAGAAGACCTGATTCATTACAAAATACTCAAAAAATTACCACAGGAAAGCAGGAATACACTTCTTCAAATCTTTAACCAATCATGGGTAGAGGGCACCACGCCAGAAAGCTGGAATCATGCAGTTATCATACCATTACTAAAACCTAATAAAGACAAAAATGAACCTGCTTCTTATAGACCGATTTCTTTAACTTCAACATTTACAAAACTAATGCAAAAAATGATTAAACCGAGACTGTGCACATATTTAGAAAAGAACAATCTTATGTCCAAATACCAGTCCGGATGCAGGTCGCATCACTCATGCGACGATAACATCACTAGATTAGAGTCCGATTGCAAGAAAGCACAGGCAGAACATAAATATCTTATAGCTATATTTTTAGATCTGAGTAATGCATTTGATAAAATGTGGAACGGAGGAGCACTCATGCAACTCCTAAATTCTGGCATACAAGGGCGCATGATAAAATGGTTAAGGTGCTTTTTACAAAACAGACAGATTAAGGTAAAATATAATGGAGCTCTCTCAGAGGTAGTGGAAACAGTGAATGGATGCCCCCAGGGAGCGGTATTGTCTCCCATAATTTTCAGTTTAATGATGAATACTTTCGAAGAACAAATTAAAAACCTTAATACGCAACACCCAACTATAAATGCTCAAATATCCCAATTTGTGGATGATTCAGCAACATGGCTAACCTCAAACAGTCCGGTGCAGGCAGTGAAAAAAGCCCAAACTGTTTTGAACGAAATAGAAAAATGGAGCAATTCATGGGGATTCATCATTAACCCGACTAAAACTCAAGTTTTATTAATACACAGACAGGCCGTAAAACCTCCGGAAAGAGCCACCAACTTTCCGAAATTAACATTATGTGGAACGAACCTCACATATAATGAGCATGCAAAATTTCTAGGGATGTATTTTGACAAAACCTTATCATGGAAAATGCACGTAGAATACATGTCGAAAAGATGTCTTAGAGACTTAAATATCATAAGAGCAGTAAAAGGGAAATCGTGGGGCACAGACAAAAAATGCCTTCTGAATATCTATAAGGCCCTCATCTTAAGCAAAATCAACTATGGCAGCATAGTTTATGCCTCCGCTAAAGATTCACAACTAAAAACAGTTCAAAGACTACAAAACAGGGCACTAAAAACCATTATAGGATGTCCGAGGCACACCCCCACCCTCCCTCTACATACCGAGACTGCCATGATTCCACTGCCTCTGCAAAGAGAACTTCAAGCTCTAAAATACTGGGCCAGAAGCTCCAGACTGGGCCAGAACTTACCAATCAACGATGAAATTTGTGACCAACCAGCATATTTTTATAAGACAAAGAGTAATAAAAATTTAAAGAAACCTTATTCACAAAGCATTAGGACATTAATCACAGAATACGGCCTAAGCGAAACCCAAATTCAAGAACCGTGCTACGAACAACTTATCAATATTGAAATGCCTGAGATTAACCTAGATTTAGTAGGGAAAATTAACAAAGCAGAAGATAATGAAAGAAACAAAATTATTGCAAATTTAAACATTATTAGACACTTTAGAGACTTTACTCAAATTTATACAGATGGTAGTAAAGACCCGTCCAAACAAATAGCAGGGGCGGGTATAGTAGTTATAGCAGAAGACGGCACAATTCTACATAACAAGAGTCTGAAGCTTAACCATCAAACTTCAATATTTACATGTGAATTAGCAGCAATAGATTATGCAATAACTTATTGCAAAGAAAACTATATTTCAAAAGCAGTCATTATTAGCGATAGTCTGAGTTCTTTATTAGCAATAAAATCAGGTCAGTCTCATAGGCAAGAAATGATTTACAGTATTTTAAAATCCGTTACAGCCATAAAGCATAGAGGGGACGAAATTCAATTAATGTGGGTACCGAGTCATGTGGGCATAAACGGAAATGAATTAGCAGACGACAAAGCAAAATTCGGCAGCACTTCCGGTACAGAAATTCCTATTAAGCTCAGTGTACCGGAAGTCTACAGCATCATAAAAGATAAAGTAAAACAAAAATATCTACAGCAATGGGAAACTTACTGCTCAACACATAACATAGAAATTAATATTAAACCGCCTAGTAAATTACAAACGTACCATCATGATAGAAAAATAGACACAATGTATACTAGACTTAAACTTAAAAGTAGCTATCTTAAAGGGGACCGATACGTAGAAGACAAAAACTGCCAACACTGTAACGAAATAGAAAATTTTGGCCATCTACTGTTTCACTGCCCATTATATTCGGAAGAAAGGAAAATATTTGAAACAAAACTTCTGAAATTAGAATTAATAACCATTACGGAAAAAACTCTGTTAGATCCACCAAAAGAAATAGCACAAGATATTCGCCTGGCCGTATTCGAATTTATCAAAAATATAGGATACAATGAAAAAATATAGATTAGGACTGATTACATAATTGACTGCTCGGCAAAACACCAGAACAAACATACACTGAAAACACAAACGTCATAGGTGACTTTTACGGAGTGTTAATGCCGCCCGGCAATCACTCGAACCCACACACCCACATGGTCGTACCAAAAGACCAAGGGGAAGTATGATGTAGTACACGGACTGCGCAAGTGTAGATCGACTAAAAACCGTATCTTACCCTTTATTTGGGACTCCCACCTTAACGAAATAATGCGTAACTCGCAATGGGGGAAAAACGGTACTTGGACTCTGCAGGAGCATGGTGCGCGGAATGCATGGTGCTAGCCCTGAGCTCTATGACCCTATATACAGTACACAGCACACAACTCACACAACTCTATATTTGATAAAAGTACATAGGGGTAGATATGGCAAGTCTATTATAGATTGTAGATATGTTATTTCGTAGATTAGATTAGAATAGACAAGTCAGTATCGCATTTTAGTGACATAAAACAAATATTTCCACACTAAGAAACCCCTAACACACTCTCTGTAAACCAGGGGTGTCCTGTAATTTACCTTTAAGTAGTTTAGTATACTTTATTATACATGTATATATGTTAGCAAGAATGAGCTTCCGGTACAGAAAGGTCAAGGACATCAAACCCCCACCTCAGGTGAATCTTTTAGACAAAACACATATCTAAAACACTGAATTCATATACCTCCGGAAAAATTGAAAATTTTATATCAAAAAACTTTAGAACTAGATAAGGGCTACCCAACACCCTAGCCATAACTATAAAGCACGATTTAGTAAAGATTTGAAATGAAAATAGAAAAGATTGAAAAAATTAGACAATTTTATTACAGATAATTTATTCCGCAATTTTCCAAAATTTTGTAGCATAAAAGACAATTTATAAAGGATACAAAACATTGACAGTTTATATTTCGACCAAATTATATTTAGAATAACAAGGACCAAAGATATAACACAAAAAACCGTAAGAAAAAAGCTTTATTTAAACAAAATCGGCAAAAAATCCTTTTTCTCTATCTAAATATATAAAAAACACATGTATAGAATAATTACTACAAATACCTACCACGTGACAAACCCGGTATAAAGCCGACATCTTGACATGTGACGGAAGCTCAGTAGATTAGATAGTTATTAGTCATTTTATAGAAATATGTGAAATTAACAAATTTTTACTTTCAGCGGTTCTAGTGTCTGAGTAAGAAATTTGATACCTACATAAGAAAAAATAGTGTCTGTGGCGACATACCATTATAACCCACGCATATACAAACCCCTGGTGATTACAAAAACAAACATACAACTAATAAATGTCCAAAATAATCACCAGGACAATGACTGGAAAAACGTAGAAAATAGAAATAATCACAATTAATGACTGCTTAAACAAGAAAATGCATACTTAATGCCCTTATAAAAAGTCATAACTAACCAAAAACAGTGATTGATCCTATAACTAGATACCCCAGACATTGCAGAAAATGCATAAAACACTACTTATTTCCTAAATGGAAGCAGTAATCTACTGTCAAAAAATAGCCGGATCCAAAAAAGCCAAACGCGCACCTGTTATAACTCCATCCGGTTCATGCGCACTAAAAGTCGCAGTAGGTCACCCAAAACCAACAAGTAGGTCAGGTCAAGTAGTACGAACAGCAATGTTAATCTTAAAAAGCATATCTAACTTTCGCAATTATATTTTCGAACCAATAAAGATGTGTAATATAAGATCAAAACTACATTAAGAACAATCTTACTCAGGCACGAAAAACCCAATCACTCACAACAAAGAAGATGTGAAAAGTACTGGTTAGTCAACCAGGATCAGGAATAGTAGTTCACCAGCATCTGTCCGAGGACCGAATCGCCGATCATGCAAATCATGATCTACACTTACTTCTTTTATTATTTATAAGTAAAAAATAAAACAGATTAACAGATTAAAATTAAAATTTCCTTCTGAAACAATTAAAAAGAATTTCTCACCAAAATTCCACAAAACTTTAATAAAATTTCTAATTTACGAACTCATGATCTACAGCAACATTCATATATTTAAAGACAAATTTTGGCATTTTATCTAATTTATGATACAAATGATTCAAATAATTACATTAATGACTGTGCTTTTTCAACAGTAGTAGACCGAACTGGCGGCCATTAGCACCCTGCTGATTGGTTATATCATTTTTGTCTCTCCTGGCTCAATGGGTTAATTCGCTATCCGATTTTTGCTTCTAGCTCCGGTAGTAAACAACCAACTAGTAGAAGTCTCTTTATAATTTTCTATTGTACACCATTATAATTAAAGAAGTAAAGTTAACAAGTAGCCTGTGCGGTTGCTGGCTTATTTGGCTTTTAAGGGGTTTTTATATTTTCAAAATTTCAGAGTAGGAACATAAGTCAAACTTTCATGCATACTTTTTAACCTGTTCAAATAAGTAAAACCATCTTTTCGGACAACATTTTATTCTATCATTCAGGACAATTAAAATTTTTATCATCACAAAAAGCTAAGCAAAATAAAAATAGGACAACACTTTATTAAAGGGGATTTTTACTTTACAAAACAAACACATATAACATCTAGTATCAAAATTTTCTAAAAACTGTTAGGCTACCACGATCCAGACATACAAACTAGGTCCATCACACTTAGATCTCATTGGTCGCCGTGATTGGCCTACTATTTGGTAACCAATCAAATACAACCTTTGGCTATACTGGCTGGAAATTGCAGTCAGGTAAATTTCTCCTATTTCTGGCTTCAAAATTTTATTTTTTAGGCATGACGGGAGACATGCCGGGGTCTCATCCAAATATTAAGCTAACATAAGTGCTCTTTTGGACGGACCTTGATAAAATTCTCATCAAATCAAATCAAAATACCGAAACCTCGAACACCGATCTCTCGATCTCTCGAACCTGTACCGCGGTCCCTTCAGATCTATTTCATTGTAAAGTACATCCTTTGGCTCGAACAATTAAAGATGCTAATCTCAATTATCGAGCAAACAATGCATTGATGATCAGCTGTCAGACACAAGGGCTGTTAAACGGCGTGTTTTATTCACACCTCGTTAAATTTGCAATTAAAGGTTATGATTTACAAACGGACTGAGAGTCGCTCACGATGTTTATAGCAATAAGAAGCAGATTGGCTTTAATTTAAAGTTGTTTTTTTCCAGAAAATTGAAGTAATTATCTAATGAATGACAAACATTTCATACTTTGACATTTCAAAACTTAGAATAATTTGTGAGTTTGTCTTTTAATTAAGGGTAAGCTACAAGTTTCTAATATACATGCACATTTTAATGTGTGTACCATTGTACGCGCAATAACTCCCGATGTGGTCTCGATAAAGGATGTACGGCGACCCCCGTGACTGACCATGCTGACAAACCTCGATCGCTCGAACTACCGATCCCTCGAACCGAAATGGCCGGACCCTTCGAGTT